>JABFQC010001937.1:0-17510 GCA_022817085.1 Psilanteris sp. ZL-2020
GGATAAGTCGGTATGTTGTATCTTTATTTTATTTCAAATAAATATATGCTCTAGATTGAGACAGCATTTGGAACTGTAATACTGTATGTTTGTGGTACTAGGGTATTACTATTAATACCATCTATTTCCAGTGATGCCAGTGCGGGGGTTCTTCAAGTCTAATGTAACGGAATAGTATTTTCTGTTTTGCAGTATTCAATTTTGCTTTTTAATAAAATACAACAATTTGCCCACATTTTTTGCTGATGGGAAATTATTTTTCTATAATAAATATAAAATTTCAATTGATATTCTCGACGTAATTAGTAAATTCGTTTTTTTATCACCTTAAAAATGAATTTTCTATTTACGTTTTAAATATTATGTTAAATTAATTTTCTTAACATTAAATAAATTCTACAGAAATGAGAAAATGTAGATATACACGAAAAATAAACATTGAATAAATTAACGAAAATATAACGAAATCTGCGATATCTGTCAAAATTGATTGAAGAACCACCTTAAGGTGTGAATAATCAATTTAGATGATTTTTAATTATTTATTCATAATATTATAAAATTTTAACGTTTCAGTCTTTATATAGACTCTCTCTTCAGAAAATAACTAACATTAAAAAGTAATGAATAAAAGTAAAATAAAGTATGTTATTGTATTCAAATTATATATATATATATATAATTTATAATATTATGTATATATAAAGTTATTATATTATGTTATTGAAATAAAATATATCAAAATCTGCAATATTTCTTGAAAGGCCACCTTAATACAACGTAAGAATAAAGTAGTATTTTATTATCTTATTTCATTTATATTCTTTTTATTTTGTCTATATTTATATATTTATTTAATAACCGTAAATAATAAAGATTTACAAAAAATGACATAATGAAATAGAACAGAAAAGCAATTAAATTACTTAATTGGTACAGTATAAACTTCATGAAAATATGGCTTGAGAAGTATGATATCTAGGCTGAGTTCTAAAATTGATTTTCAACACTTTTGTCTTTGTCTTAATTATTTGTTTTCATATTTTTATCTCATTGTTTCAGTACTGAAAGGTCATTTTAGAACTCAGCCCTAGGAAGTATGGACAGACATTCAATATTACAGGAACTAGAAACTAGAAAGTTATAAAAGTGATAGGGAATAGGAAAGAGAAAAGAAGAAGAAGCCGAAATTGAAACCACGCCACGCGGTAAGCCGCTCGGGATTATGCAGTATAAAAGTATATCTTTACGTGGAAGTGTTGTTTTAGTGCCTTCTCGACGTACATCGGTTAAACAAAGTTTACGGACACTATTAATTATAATATAAGTGTTAGTGTCTTAATTATTTCAAGGTAGGTTATATCAGTCCAGCATATTTCATTAACCTCACTCTGCAGTTACACAAGAATGTGTAACATGTGTCAAAATTCATGAGTTAATATTATTTGTGAGACAATAAATTAATTTAAGGATTTAATCAGTTCAGAAAATTTCTTTCTCTTATTAAATGTATTGAGAGAAAGTGGCACATATTGGCACATGTGCTCCATCTTTAATGAACGCTCAAACGTTTTTGATTTTTATTTTTAATAACATCTGATCTACTTTTACGTAAATAAGTATTAATTTGAAAACATATTAGGTCATTTCTATTGAAATTTTACTTTAAAGTTGATATTGACTGAAGTTTACTTAGATGTCCTTTTTTAAAACAACATAAGGTCTATTGGGAGTGTATATTTGCACCGAAAAACGACAAATACGAAAAAACAAAAAATGAGAAAGACAGTGTTGCCAGTTTTATTTTTAAATATTTTTACACAAGAAACTAGAAAATCTATTAAATTTATTTAATTATGAACATATATGGGGAGGTTATATCTAATCTGTCATTGAATACCTTATGTGATGCTATATTGAATGAATTTTTGATAAATCACGCATAATTTAAAAATTAAATAATTAATTAAAAAATTAATAATTTAAATATATATATATATATATATATATGTTGTCATCTATATTGGCTATAAATGATATATATAGACAATATATACAAATGTAGAATAAATTTCTATTATTTGTTGTAGTAATTTTGTAATCTTTTGATTACTGTCAATTTGTTTAAAGTGCATTATTTTTTTTATTGATTATTTTAGAAGTGATTCATGAGATCCAAATTGTTAACAAGAATAATTTTATTATTAAGAACATCATCATAAATTTCTTTACAAACAAATTTTACATATTTCATCAGTATCTATATTTCCAATTATTTAAAAATAACAAGTTTCTCTGATTTTAAATCAAATAATTTTAGAATTAATACTTCAAAAATGTTAAATGACTGAATGCAAATTATAATTAAAACATTAAATGTTATGATTTATATACATGGTCATGTACACCCATCACCATCACCATCGATTTGTGACCTCCAAGATTGTTCTTTCCTTATCTATTTCATGTTATTCATTGGAACTAGCAATTTAGAGGGACACAAATTACTGTCGATGGGTTTATGTAGCTTAATAGCACTTTTTTAATAAAAATCAATATAACTAATTTTATAATTTATATTTTTATTATTGAAATAATGGTACAAGGGAATTATTTTTTTTCGCTATATAACTATAATTTTATAATTTGATAGATATAGCTTAATATTTTATAAGTTTATTTTTAAATTAATCACATTTTGAGTTTCATGATTTATCAATCATATGATTCTTGAAATCATGTAATAATTTCATATTTATAGATGTCAGTAGTATCATCAAGGGTCAGCAGTATTGCATCCATTTTGAAAACCCCAGGAGCTAGAAATACTCTTGTTGGAGTACAAAAAAAAATTACATTTAAATTGCCACCAGATCTGAAAAGTATTTTAATACAACTTGAACCAAACAAAAACTCAGCAAAATTTGAGGAATTGAAGAATATAATCCGACATTCTCAGATAAAGGTATTATATTATGTTACACTTGTTTTAGAGTTTAATTTGAATACTTTTGTATTATAAAATGTATAAAATTACATTTATAAGTATAATACAATAATATAATATATACATATATTTCTTTTCCAAACGCATAATATAAAATGGATATAAATTTGAATTATAATTTCAGGATGATGATTTTATACAGTTATTCACTGTAGTGAGAGAATGTATACCGAGTTTAAAGGCTATGAACATTAATACAAAATCTTTTGTTGAAATTTTACTTAATATTGAATGGCAAACAAGATCATCAGAAGCTATAATTTTATATAAGAAATTTATTGATGATTTAATAGATGTTCATCCAATATATTACAAATCTGTTATAGATAAGCTTATTATGAAATTAAAGCCTACAGAAGATTCAAAAGAATGGAAAGGAACTGAATGTCCACGAGAAGAATTGGATAAATTAAATCACATTCATGATATTTTTCAAACAATTTTGAAAAATAGACCATTGTATGTTTTTTAAAAATCATATAAATATTTTTTTATTTAAAAATTTATGAGAAATAATTTTATATTTTTATATTTTAGATTGACTGATTTCCTAGTATCGTCCCTTGCACATGCTTATCCTCATTCTACTTGCGGAGTGCATACGCATAAAGTATATTTATTGGCTCTCTTACAAATAATTGAATATGCTCCAACGCTACGGAGAGACATTTTGTTTTTAATAATTAAAAGGTGATTTAAACATATAAATTACAGTATTTTATATAATTTTCAAATGCAAACATGTATGAAAATATTATTAAATGTAATAATCATTACTTGTATTAATATCTATAATTATGATGTTTTAGGTTGACTAATTTAGATGTAAATGTACCGCCATCTGAAATTCATTATTGTGAGCAAGAAGATGAAGATATGGAACAAGATGTAGATTCATACGATGCAGATGCAAGTGCTATTGCATCTGAGAAGCAAAAGATTGAAATGACAAGGCAGTTGATTTGTACATTGGATGTGTGTATGGAAGATATGTTTCATTATATTCATAAAACTTGCTATGATGGTGATAAATTAAATATGAACAGTTTGAAAAGTTTACTTCATGATTTAATATATTGCTTTGATAAAATTATATTACCTACACATGGAAGCCATCACATACAGTTTATTATGTTTTACATTTGTAGTTTTAAAACAAGTGTATTAGATGCATTTGTTCGGTTTCTATGGCTGAAAGTTTCTGATCCTAACACACCAGCTATAATACGACAATATGCTATTACCTATATATCGAGTTTACTTGCCAGATCAAAGAATACATCTTTAAGGTATTACATATTTCACAAATGGTTTATTTTACAATAATATTATTATATTTTATAAATATTATAAATGTCAACTTATTTTATTTAAATATTAATATATATCTTTTCTTGTGTTCAGCTTATTACATGATGTAATTACTGAAATGACTAACTGGATTCATAGTTACATTCAACAAGATAACTCACAAAACGTTAACAATGATATTCGAGCTCATATTGTCTTTTATACCATATGCCAATCATTGTTTTACTTGATAGCATTTAGAAACAGGGATTTAACCGATGGAAAAAAAAGTAAGACAATATATTAATTATAATCAATTAAATTATTTATTAATTACATTTAGGTGAAAGTTAGTTTTTTCATATATGATAAATAATATAAAAGATTAAAGATTAAATAGAAATTACTATTGTATAAATTGCATTATGCAATAATGAATTGATTTAAATTATTGGCTAATTTCTTAACTTTTTCAGATCTAATGTTCCTTCAAAATCTTCAATTAACGAAAATCGTAACATGTAAATTGAATCCATTGAAAGTATGCCAACCAGCAGTGGTTCAGAATTTTGCTGCTGTGTCACGAAATTACCAATTAGCTTACTGCTACACGGTAATCGAACACAATACGAGAGCATATTTACCCACATTAGATTGCAATACAGGTCTTCTCTTGGGTACTATCTTTCCATTTGATCCATATCTTTTGAAACTCAGCAAAAAGCGTATAAGCAACATTTATTATATATGCCAAACAAATTCATTGTCTACTAGTGAGCCTGTCAAAACTACATCACCACAAAATTCAGTTGAATATGATGAGGACGATTTTATGGAAGAATCTTTCACTCAAGTAGACTCGCTGAATAATTCTATGGACAAATTTTCATACGGTTCATCACCTGGTTTCTGTAACAAATATGATCAATCTGTAAACTCCCAATTGTTATTTATAAATAAAGAGTACTAACGTATAAATTTCGTCGTGTTTTTTCATTGCACGAGGAAGCACTGTTAGTACCTAAAGAACAATCGAAGAACCATGGGTTATTCAATGGAAATAATGCAATTTCGATGAAAACGATTATTTATTATTTGTTTATTTGTACATAATTGTGAATACTCCGCTTGTCATTTTGTTACGACTAAAGTAATTTATGTTCGTTTTGTCCGTCGTAAGTACATTTCAAAGGCGTTGCATAAAAGCTTTATTGGAACTGGATTTTATTTACGTAAGGAATTGTTTAAATTATACATTTATATGTACATAAATAATGTGTACGAAAGGTGAAATGAATGATAGGATCGGCCGAATGAAATAATGATTACGACGAATGTTATTTCAGTTTCATGTTTCTGTTGACTACTTTTTGCAATTTGCTTGAAAGTCCCATTAGGGCAAGTCTTCTTTTGCTGGAGATCCCTGACTCGTGACATTATTCAGTCATCTAAGTAGACAGGTAAATCTTTTTGTTGCTGAAGTAATGTACTGAGGGCGCGTTCTAAGTTTTCCGGTAAATGATCCAGTAGCATACGCGGCATTACTGGTAGTTCCATAAATTCTTCCGGTTGAGCCCAGCGCATCTCGAACTTCATTTCCTTGCTACTACGCTTCCTGAATCAAATAAAAGAATTTGGTTTCAATAAGCATTGTTAATTTCATGTTATGTAAACAAATTGAATTCGTTAAATTATCGTATTGAGTTTATGTAAATAATCATGTTATGTACCATATGACATTATCAGTGGCAAATATGAAGCCATTTCAATTCAATTTTTGATAACGTAGAACATAAATTGTTATGATCGACTTTGTTTTTAAAGTTTATTTATTTTACATTTTGTAAATGAAGAACAAAATTTTAAATAAAGTTTTTATTGTAGTATAAATGAATTTTGTGTTAATTATATTATAGTACTTTGCAATAATGGTATATCACTTTTATACTCTATTTTGTTAGTTAAAAACAAGAATAGAAAGAAATCTCAAACATTAAATGAAAAGTAAATATCAACTTTAATGAGCTCAAAAGTTATATATATATATATTTCTTTTGTATTTATAACTTTATTTAAAATATTGATTATCGTCTGTTTGTTTCATTGTGCCAACTAATGTATTATTAATGGTAAAGAGTTTCATTTATATAGTGCATAAAAATATGATTGCATTACAAAATGATTTATAGTTAAAATAATATTATATAAGATATTTTTGAAACAATGAATAAATGGCATTCTTTTTATATATCTATAATTTGCTAATTACTTATGACAGTAAGTTTAGAATTTTTAACAGTATTTTTGTATTACAAGTAAGAAAATGCAAAGGATGAACTATCATAAGGTCAAGTAAAATATAAAACAGTTTCAATTATAAAATCTGCTTAAACAAGTTTTTCTACTTTATATAGTATTATAATACATTAAACAATTTTATTACAATAATTATAATGCCTGATATTTGTAGTTTCAAGTTAAGAATTGACCAGAGTTTATGATGTAGTAAAACCACATAGAACATTTTAATGAATCCTGACATTATTGTCAGGTAAAATAGATATAATAGAATTTCATTATTAATTATAAGTAATTGTATATTGTAAAAAAGTATTAAATAAGTGTATTATAATATATACTAGTTAATACTTTCTATATATCCGCATTATATAAAATTCATAAATTGTTTTGGTATATTGTACTTTTATATATAAGGTTTAATAATAACCTCAAATATAATAACTGCGAGAATATAAAAATGAACATAAAGTATTTTTATATTGTCTCAATAATTTTAATTCTGTAATGTATACTATTTTACCATTTTTCTAAATTAAAAAGATTTGTTAGGACTATAATATCAGAATTACATTAAAATTATTTTATTGACCATATAAATTGTTAATCTGTTAAAAAAATCAAAGAGTACATCCATAGTTGCTTTTAAAATGTCCAATTTTTAAATTTAGTTTTATAAATATTCTAAATTATTTAATATATATTATAAATAATAATTATAACAAACTTCTGAAAGTTTAAGTACTAACAAATCAATTTAATACCAAGTGAATAGATTTATACAAAAGCTTGTAAACTTGGTAATAATTTACATTTCTAAAATTAAATTTTCTATTGATTTCTTATTTTGCTCTATAGACTGATAGTCGTCTAGTACACTATGACAAAATATAATATTTTTTTAATAAATACATTACATTTGAATATAACATGCTTTAGATTAAAATTTTTAAATCGTGATTTTTTGTTTTATTATATACTATTAGACTATAATTTTACTATTATAATACAAATTTATATAAACTACCACTTACATTAATTATTACCCATACAATTTAAATACATAAATATTTATAATATTTATATGATTGTTATAAATATTATGTTATTATTTTACATTATAATGCGCTATAAACATTGAACACATTTATAAGCTTATTGAATTTTGTCGTTTACTTCTTTCTGGACAAATATATATTTATAAATGAAAAAATAATATGTAAAAATATAACAATTAAAAGTTTATAATTAACAATAAAATTGCATAAATTAAATAAAATATTAACAGATCATGTAATACATATTTAAGATATATTACAGTGCGATAATTGTCACGATAAATAACACGAATTTTGAATCGTCATTGCTATTGATGTACTTTTATGAGAATAGTTGAAAATATGTAATCTTTCTATATACATTTCATATAGAATTAAAATTGGCTTTAAATATAATATGAATAAGTATCGAGGATTAAAATAAACTTATAAAATATAAAAATATTGAATTGATAAAATAAATATTGCTTAAAAATGTGTTCTTTGTTGTATGTTTTTATCCACACAAATTTTACTATAGAATAAGGTACAATTTTTTATAGTACGTAATATTAAAATTAATTATATTTTAATATTTTTTAATATGTAAATATTTATATTCTCAGTATATAATTTATGTAATGTTTTATAAACAATTATTAAGAAATAAACAAAGAAAATAATTTTGGTTTGTTTATTTAATATACGAATTTTAATCTTTTAACATTGGGTCTTAACATTTAATAATTTAGTATCATTTTAATTTTTAAGTATACTTATCTATATTCAAATACTCAATTTTTAAATACATACGTTTTTTTATCAGTATTTGGATTTTTGCATCTCATAACATGTAATATTCTTCCAGCTGTAAAAAGTCGTACTTTGGAATATCTTCTTCTAGATACATCTCTTTCCAAAATCATTTGTTCCTATTTAATTTTATTAATATAATTAATGATTCTTGTTATTATATAATATTAAATATTTCATATAAAGTATATTTACTGCCAAAAGAAATATTTTAACTATTATACAATATTATTCAATATTATTTACTTATAAGAATATTACTAGTAAATTATACAAGTTAATATTATATTATTTAATTTTTAGAATAGATAAAAAAATCAAACTTACAGTTTGTCTTTTTGATGATGATTCTAAAAGTAAAGGTAGATGACCTGGAATTGAATTAATAGTATTTCCATTTTTCCAAGTTTTATTCAAATCTCTATCTGGAACTCCAAATAGTGCATACCCAAATCCATTCCAAATTACTCTGTACTACAAATTTCAATTTAAAATCAAATCATTAAGATATAATATATCTTATTATTCTATTTTATATTCTATATTTATTTTGTATTGAAAAGTATTATTATTTTTTCCTTATATAATCATGTACCTTTGGTAATCTACAAGCCTGTAATGTAATAAGCAAAGAGGTCCTGAAATTTTCCATGCTATCAACACTCAGTCTCATTACGAGGTCATCGCCAAGACCTATCGTCAGTACAAATTCTTCCGTTACTTTAGCGGCTTCACGACTAAGTAATCCAGCTAAAATACAAAATCAATCTGTTACATTGTCAAAAAGTCTAACACAATAAAAAAGTAAAAGAACATGAAATAATGTTTATAAGTTTATTGAGTAATATTGGAATAACAAAATAAATTTTACTATATTTATTTATATTTTATTTAATTGATAATATAGATTAAAATATAAATAATGAAATAAAATATATAAGTATTACAATATGTATTTCTTATAGAATTTCTTATAATTAAAAAAATAACTTATACATTATATATTTATAGTTATTTTATTTTTTATAATTACATTTATTCATTTACAAAATGAAATGGACAATATAATATTGTAAATTAATTAAATTTGAAATAATTCATAATTATTAATTTATGTTATTTTATAATGATTATTTTATAATGCCATCAACTTCAATAGTCGAAAATTAATAGAAATCTAATTCACATTCTTCTTAAAGTAATTTTTGAATTTATTAAATGTATACAAATAAAAACAGAAGGTTAAAATTGTTTACCTGGAGTTGCAAAAGCGTAAACTCGTAAATTAGGGTAACGTGGACGTATAAGTAAACCTAATAGCACTGATAAACCAGCTCCTAAACTATGACCTGAAAAATTTAATTAACTCAAGAATATTTAATCTAAATTTTGTATATTTTTTTTTAAAATCACAGTTGTAAAATATGCACCGATTAAAATAAACCTAAATAATAAAAAAGATGAATTTAATGTTATTAGTGAGTTAAATTAGTAATAATAATCAAATTGAAATATTATAAACAAATTCATTGTATCGTTATTTAAAATATTATATAAATTATTATTTCTTTTTATATTACAAATATATATTTTATATGAGAGTTTTATAATAAATGTAACAAAACTAATATTGAAGCACACATTTATATTAATGATTTATTAAAATTTGATTACAACGTAAATAATATTTTCAATTTGGAAATTGTTGGATTTATCAAATATATTTATTAAATAATTTTGTATCTATTATTTACTATTATTATTATTAGTACTATTATTATTTTAATAATTATAATTTCTAATATAATGTATATCACACATGATATTTTTATGCAAATTTTCTTGATGACAATATAATTTTAACATAGATGTTATATAATAAAGTTAATTAACATAAGTGATTATATATTATTTTTATCAGTACATAATTATTAAAAAAATTCTTGTAATATTATTTTAATACATTTTAAAGTTATTATAATATTTTTTAATATAAAAAAAATCATAATATTAATTAGAATAAACTGAGAAAATCAGATTTAAATTTACCTGTAAGTGTAAGATTATAATGGGGATACATTTTAAAAGCATTTTCCAATACTTTGTATTGATTCAGTTGTTTCAAAAGTACCTTAGCTCCAATTATCATTCCCCGGTGCGCCTAAAATTAAGGCGCAAAAGAATTATTATTAATATATAATTGTTTCTACAATTACTCTCCTACGAATAATTTATTATTAGTATTAACATTTATAAAACATTTATAAAATCATTTTTTTAATAATAAATGTTATGTATTTTAAACGTTAAGAATAAATAACACGAAATTTGCAGACAATTGCCAAAGATAAATAATAAGGATTATCATGATTTCTCGTGTATTACCATGCTTCCAGCTGGAAGTCCTTTAGGTTCGAACAAATCTGACGCCGCTGCAATGTCTGTGATTAAATCCCTTAACGATAAAGAGCCGCGAATCACGATCACTATGCTGGCCGTTTTGTGATCCGCGATCACGCAAAATGGAATCTAAAACAAACGGATTTTCTAAATCAATATCAGATGAATCAGTGACTTATTCGTGTTAGAAAAGTTGATTACAAATTTATAATAATTTATTGTATATCATAATTTATTATATTTTGAATCCAGGTGTATTCTACATTGATTGCACGTATTTTTAATGTTAAAATTGCCTGCCAATTATTTTACATATATTTTGTGTGGATGTGACATATTTTCATCGTACATGATTTTAAAATTACAATTTCATTCGAAAAATGTTTTGTACCTCACACAGGTGATTTCTGAACGATGCAAATAGAATATCTTCTTCGGACAATTGTGATAGATATTTGACGCCAGATAGATTGCACAAACAGCAGTTATCGTCGAGCACTATGTTACGTTTCCGTCTGAAAATGTACAAAAAAGTTTCGTCAATTTTGCCACGAAAGCTGCCGCAAAAAGTGTACATCGCGGTAACGAAGGTACAAAAAGTACAACAATTACCTTTAACTATTTACATATGTTACACAAGCGATAAAGACGGAATTTCTTGTGTTTGCTTTTTTTGGATTTACATTCTATTGAATCATTGAACACCGCGTTCGGCGGTTTATTAATTCTGCATTATTTCAAGATCGGGCGTAAGAAGTTAATTATACAGACATCAAAGAGCATATTTATGAGCCAATTTTTTCTCCAAAATTAGAATACTTCTTAATGAAAAACGAAAACACGAAGGCAAAACAAAGGATTTGTTATTATCTTTACCGATCGTAATTCAATTTCTGTTAATTACATTCCAATTTTGCATTTATATGGATTTGGCTTTGTAATAAATTTTGTAACTTTTAATGTGGTTATATGTATCATTTTATTTTACACAAAAAATACGCATTGCGCATGCGTGGTTTATTATTATTGCGATTATCATAGTAACGGGCTAGTTTTCACCCGCATATTTTTGTATCTAAAACCGAAGATTATCATGTATTTATATATGTATCAGTTAATTTCAAGTCACTAATCTCAAAAAATGCCTTCTTAATTTGTCTGACTATTTGAACATTTGCTTGCATAAAATTATATTAGTTATTGTAAATGCTCTTTAACAATTTTGGTCTACTTTTTTGAACGTTTGCAATTTATATACTAATAATAAATATTAAACAATAATTAACATAATAATAATAATAATACTAGTAATAATAAAATTATATTAATAATAATAATGTACACAAAAAAAGGATAATTCAATTAATAAACATGATCGATTGGCAATCGTGCAAAAATAGTTCAGAGACCAGTGACGTCACAAGTGGTATTCGTAACTGATTAACTTGGTGTAACGTAAAAGGTATAATTCACCTAAAACACGAGCAACAAGTCATGCCATGCAGGAGGCGAAAGCAACCGGTGCATGCATATTGGTAAATTACGAACAACCACCCATAAGAGGCTATCGATAGTTGGATGTAATGATGTGCCCATTCCAGAGACATCCACGATGGAGAACCGGCGAATATTTCTCCAGCATCTGCCAACACAGACGATTGTCTTATTAATGTCAACGTCGACTCGAGGCGACATTTTCCAAAGATTGCGCGTTCTTTTTTTTTCTTTTTCTTTTTTGCAATCCGTACTTACCAATGGTATACTCTGGCCGCTCAAGGATATTCAGTCTCCTGAGCTCGAGTGTTTCGCGTTTTTGCCGGACCCGCAATAAAACGCATCCCGCCATCACGTCCGAAGGCACCAGGTCGGTCCCACGAAAGAGCGCGCTCAGCAGTCCTAAGATCCACAAGAAGAAAAAGTGAATCGCATTAAATTTGGGCCATGGTCAACTGCGCATGCGTGCGTGTAGCTTATTGAGGCAGTCGGGTATAATTATTTGTTTCAGATTGAATGAAATTCAGGATGAACCATTTGGACTTGACGTATGGTGACGTGATTGCAGAAACATTGATTGTGATATTGATTTGGACATATAAAGTCCTGCAAAAGTGAAAGGATGAAGAAACTATTGTTTGCTCTTTTATAGGAGTTTATGTGACCTCGCAAAACCTCATACAAATTTGAATTTTGAAACAACGTTGGGTCATTAAGGTGTTAGAATATCGTACTGTTTTCTGTGATAGGAAATTAATTCAAACCATATATCATGAGGTGTATAATTAAGTGGCGTATGATGAGATCAGGATGGATTCAGGATGGAGGATTTTCTTTAGTTAAAGTCAACAATTCTGGAATACGCGGGTAGGATATAAACATCGGTATAGCGACGGTTTATGATGGCGTCTAGGAAATGCAATCTAATTGCGATTATGAAAGCTGAATCGACGCGCCTGTATTTTCCTTAATGTAGTGGCCTCACCCGCATGTACCTATGTCTCACCAGCAACATGTTGGAAGGTTTCGCTGGCACTCTCATCTCGTCGCATCCACCAGAAAAATTTGAACCGTCGCAGCCAAATCCGAGATACTTTGCGGTGTTCTACAGAGTCTTCGAGGTCGTCTTCCAAGCCCAGCGATCCCAAGGGATCGAACACCAGTGCCAGACCCAGAATGGTGAGGCCGATTAGTACCCAGTCGAAGAAGACCAAGGCTTCCACGACCGCTATCGTGTAGTGTTCCTTGCTGCATTGTACGTTTTCGCTGAGCACCCACAAGGTACCCAGAACGTTCCATACGATTTCAGGCAATAAGAGGAGTACTCTGCAAATAATGGATGTTTTTAAAGAATTGTATACGCACCTAATTATAATCTTGGCATAGGTTTGCTCGAGGATGGAAAATCTGGTTTTATATAGTCGCTTTCTGCTTTTTATATAGTGTATTGATATTTGAACTTAAAGTTTGATTAATGATTTTTGATTTGTAAGGTTGATCTTTATATAGATAAGAATTAATAATAATAAATATATATACCCTATCTGTATATCTATCTTTTTTCAATCTGCAATCGACATATTGCATTCATTTTAGAATACCTACTGCAAAGGGAGATGACATCTACACGATATTTAATTATACATTTGAATTATTGTGTGGTTAAAATACCAATTCTTCTGTTTAAATAACATCCCGAGTCTCCGATAATCAACTAATTCGCAGATTTTCGTTAAAAGAAATAGTTTAGATGCATTGAGTATATCTATTTCTGTTTTCAAGACCAATTGTAAAATATCATACTATATATAGATGATATAAAATTGATATCCTACATTAGTTTATAGAATGACATTGGATTGCTATTATTAGAACAATTAACGATATATACTGGTAAACTAACATACAGGCTTTATACGTTATAATATAAATTATTAATGACTACTTTTGAGGAGTCTTTCTTACATTCCTTGACTACTTTTGTAACTTCTCAACCAATTCCTACCGGAAATTTAAAATTACACACCGCTGTCCTCGTTTTTCTTTGTAAAAACTGCACTTGAACATAATTTTCTTTAATTGAAATTTATAAAAGTCCAAAATGATAAATTTTTTCTACTCCAGTGTGCATTGTTCGCAGATGAAGGGAGCTTATGTAAATTCGCCTATTTAATATGTAAAATGCTTTTTAAAACAGCGTCGCAGATAAAATCATAGTTTCTAAAATATGAAAGCAAATTTGAAGAAAGTTTCTTATTAAACAATATTACACTTGCGCAATAAAAACTGCTTGAATTTAGTAGTAACGTTATTTGTCTGTCAATCATATGGCAAAAAGCGTAAGTGCTTAATATGTTTATGAAATAAAATTGTAACTTCCTGAAGCAACAGCCGAATGAAAAAGTGCCTCAAACCGCGGCATAATTGTAGAGCACTTACTAACAATAGCACTATTTTCTGTGAAACCTAATAGGAAATTATTCCCCATACATTAAATCCTCATTAATATAATTAATATTTATAATGCTGTTAGATTGCTCCCATTGTGCACTAATTTAATCAATGATTAATTGCCTTCAACAGATTTATGTTTTACCAGCAATCGTGATAAAAAAAAGATTGCTTCTTATCAACTTGAAATTATCACAAATGGGAAGTAGAAATTAATATTGTATTCAGATTGAAAGACTTAGAAAGATAGTTTTTTTACTGAAACTTCATCCATCAATGCTATTACCAATTAGCAATTCAATGTTACACGCTCGCCGGCTAATGTAATTTAGCAATTGAAATTTTTCTGCCTTGTTGTACGCGCGTTTCGCACGAACACATTGTATGTAGCATATTCGGCTCGTCTTTATTTGCGTTTAGAAGCATTTAGCGAGGCAAATTATATAAATTTGACTGAAAAGCGTGCGCGAGCAGAAGATACTTTCACATATTTCGCGGTTCTCAAAAAAAAAAAAAAAAATGCTAAAACAAAGAAAGTCGGCTTTTGTTAAAACAACGCATTTACGGAGGCAAAAGATTGCAAAAATCTGTCAGTTGCGTAATGATTGCGAAGGTTATAGGTATCTATCAAAGATTCCGCGAACTTAACGAAATTTTATTACGCTGGGAAACTGGTTGCTAAAGGTTACTAATTAAAAGTTTTCGCAAGTTATGTTACATATGAATACCAAAGTTAGAACAAAGTTTTTTAATACGAATACGGCATATTATTGAAATTCGTGAACTTTCGAGGCGTTTGTTTGGTGAATTTTCAGGATTTCGCGTGCATTTTAAATGTACAAAAAATTGATTAACGAGACATCGAACAAGGCGCTTTCAATTAAATCTATTCTATATTGCGACGAATGATGTATTAATGAATTTTTTCGTTAACCAACGCGCGGCTACGAATTTCTTTCTTCAACTCTTTTTCCATATAATCATTTTGCCGTCGAAACTGCACATCAATCAAATATTAAGCCGGCTGTGACAGAACTTGTCATATTATAAGAGAAACTGATCAAATTCACGTAATAGACAAAACGGTCATTGAAAAAAGACATTGTTCCAGACTAACCTTGCAACACAATTTATCGCGACAAAAGTCGAAATAAAAATTGATTAAATAATCAATTCTCTATAATTTTAAACATTTGACGATAAAATAATGAAATGACGTTAATAAATAAATATTGAAATTTCGCAAATTTTTGGTGTGGTTTGCAAAAATCGTGGAACCCATATGCAGTTTCACGCGTACAGCTAAAATGCGGCTCGCGTTGCAAAACGCGCGGTTGCGAAACAAAGAAATGTGATGATTTTTCATTAAGCTTTATGCAACGACGACGAAGATGCTTACTTAATCGTGAGAAGTGGTTGCACGTAGCGGCGCGCGTAGGTGTCGGTTATCGAGCCCCGTGCGCTGTGATTAACGATGAAAAAGATGAGCACAGTCACGACACCGAGAATGACCAGCTCGCCGATGAGGAAAGTTCGCACCAAGTCGCCGCCCGTGCGACATTTCCACGTTTCCTCGTAGTACCGGAGACACGCAATCCCGATGAGAACGAACCTGAAATTGTAACGTCGTTATTATTCGTTCAGATGATAGTCAGCCATTATGAAAGCGCATTTGTCTTGCGATAACGCGGACACGACTTCTGTTTTGCGACTCGGGAGTCTCAGCAAATGTTGTAACAGGTATGATAAAGTACTTTGACTGCGGCTAAAAGAACAGTTCGGTTGTAAATAAAGTGTGGGAAATTACGGAAAATTATGTAATGAAAGCGTACGTAAATACTGAGTAATGCAACTGAACATCGTTCGTTTTCAGGTTCCGTAAGGAATTTGTAAAAATTACTGTCGTTTTTATATTGCCAATTATTATTATCAAACATTGTGTTATCAATTTTTTGAACGAGGGGTTCAATTCATTAAATTGTCTTTTTTGATTTAAGTACACAAAAATGATATTAATATTTCACAATAGGAATAGTAGTAAATGTAAAAGGTCATAATTATCAGCACCTAATAAATAAGATTCAGATTGGAGTAAATTCATATATTAATATCTAAGAAATGTGCCAAACGATTCATATATAATACTCTTTAAAATATTGTCGACATTGTCATATATTAACAAAACGAAAAAGATTAATACATTGACAAAGCAAAATATTAAGGGGTACTGTTAATAATTTATTTATTTGAAAGACACGGACAAGTTGTCCAATTCACAGAGTATAATATTAATAGTATGTATTTATATATAAATAATGTAAGTTTTACGTACAACTATTTTATTTTGTAATACAATGTCTAACTACTTTGGAAATTGTTTTAATATTTGTGTAAACAATTTTTTAATGAAATATTTGTTATCAGATGATATTTTAACTCTTAAATAATTAAATATATTAATTACTTTGTTTAAATTTACTTAAAATATAATTACAAAAATCACGCAGAGAAGAATTCTTCTTACACTGATTTTTTGAACTTTTGATTGGTTGAACAACATTTTGGATAAACAAACAAAATGTTTGTTGAATCAACAAATTGTTCTCTGCGTATAAGTATAAATATCCGAATGTATATAATAAGCTTACATTCTTAATTTTAACGCTTTTCATGATGTAATTTAAATACTACCCGCTACACAATACACTACTGTTTTTAAA
>JABFQC010001938.1:0-17509 GCA_022817085.1 Psilanteris sp. ZL-2020
ATATGATTGATTCATTATGAAAATTCACTTGAGGTAAGTCAGTTCACGATTAACCAAATATCAAGACATTTTCTGACTTCCTTCAAGTGAATAAAGCTTACCTCTAATGAACATTTTTAAGAGTGTACCATATAAAACACACTCCCTATGACACACACGAACTCTGCAAATATCCATTCTCCTAAGGTTAGTCATACCAGCTTCTCTGGTGGTAAAAAAGAAGTTTACTAATAGGCCAACATTATATATCCTATATAAATAGTATTTATATACATCCTACCTAAATAGTCTTAAAAACAAATATGTCAATAATAATACTTAAAATAACTATATTATAATTATCGTTAACTCCTGAGGAAATTTGTGATTCTGAAATGAAAGATAGTATATAAATAAGTTTATCTAACAGCAGTTTCGAGAACAGGAAGCCATCTTGTTTACTATTTAAACAATATTATTATTTATACGGGTGGCAGTCCGCAGTAACAACCCGAGTTAAAATTTTAAGCCTCCGTTGAACCTCGAAAAAACGCAGAAATTTGTTTTAATTTCAGCCTTCTTTCAACCTCGAAAAGTGCGGAAATTTCCATTTTCGCACATTTAAAGGAGAATGAAATTATTTTTAACTAAAACTTTTAAACTAATCGTTTTAACTTTGAATGCTGTATTCTCGAATATAATTAAATATATAAATATTTTTATAGAATTCTTAAAAATAATTAAATATACACGTATTAAGCAAAAGGAAGGGGAGAATATTTAATTCGAAGTTAAAATGATATGTTTAAGATTTTAATGACAATAATTAGAGCCTCCTTTTTTCCTTGAAAAGTGCGGAAATTTCCATTTTTGCAGTTTTCGAGGCTGAAAAGAGGCTTAAAATTCTGATGCGAGAACTTAGTTTAAAAGCAGTTTCGATAACAGACCAGTGAAATACAAAACTAGGACCCCCTAGAACGTCGAATTTGTGGTTTGATTAGATTTTTAATAGGGGTGGAGGTTGAGGGACGTTACGTGTATAAATTCTTTATTTTTATAATTTGGCATCATATAAATCACAAATTATATTATTATAATTTAACTTCATTTTTTAAAAGGAATATATATCTTATAATTATAAAACTGCTAGAATGTTAATATTTTCATATAATATCATTTATTATATTTCATTACAAAACATCTATTTCAATTGTAAAATAAAACGTATAAGGTGTTATAAAACAACGTGCACAGTTTAATAGTTCTTGGAATGAATATTCTCAAATTGAGCATAAAAAGTCAATTACTCTATCCTTACATATAAGAGTTACATGAAAATCTTCTCGTATTTTATGATAAAATTTATTTGAATATAAATTGCAAATGCTTTACTTTATATTACTGCTTTCTACGTGTTAAACTTGTCTAAATCAAAGTATTTTATCATACATTCAATTTACAAAGGTCAAATTAATGATTATTAATTTTAAGTAAATTATTATTAGAAATAACAAATAATAGATAATCAATATAATATTTTATTCAATAATTATATTTAAAATAATTATATTTTGTTATTTAATATTTTTATTACACGCACAGAAATTATATAGTTGAATTAAAGAAATTATTTTGTTAAGCGTATTTTGTCAATTTGTTTGTGAAGTATATGAGTTGAATAAAATATTTCGTAAATATTTACACTTTTACTGAAACGTTTAATATGCTTTTACAAAATTAGTGTGTTGATTCAAATAAAAAACATCAACAATATGACAAAATGATGAATTTAAATCATATTTTGTTGATCTAACAAAACTTTTTGTTTAGTTAAATAACAACAAAATTGTTTAGTTCAATGAAACAAAATTTGTTTCTATTTACAAAATATTTCTGTGCGTGTATAGTTGTAATATATTGTATTTTTATGTTTTAATTTAAAAATTGAATAATTATAAGCTGTATATGATAAACAAAATGATACTATCAATCGGCACAAGATTGGTCCATTATTGGCTGACGATAATCGGCATTGTTCTTGGCCCATCTACGGCCCGATCATCGGTCAACAATTGGGTCAACATCGGCACAATTCAGAAATAATTTATTGGCAAGCAATAATGTTTTCAGATAATATGACGATCATTGGGCCTTGCTTGGCACATTATCGTGGCGATTGAGTAATAATGTATCGGCAAACAATAATAATATGAATTTTTCAGAATATTTATAACATAGTGTTGGCATTAGACTGTTATTTATGTATTTATGAATTCCATAAGTTATAATGATATAATAATTAATGCTTGTTATACATATTAAAATAAAGTTTACAATTGGCAAATGAATATTAAAAAATGAAAGTAAATTTATAAAATGATTTTTTTGTATTATTTCTGATCATAACTATATTTTAATAAAATAATATATAATAATATAAAAAAAAAAATAAAAAAAGCCGATCAACGGCTTAATGACGTTTAATTAATCGGTAAAACGGTCGGGCCAAGATCCTCCCGCGTTTCATCCCGAAGTTGGGCCATTCTTGGCGCCCGATGATCGGTCGATCGGTGCCAAGCATGTGCCAAGCTTGGTCCAATTGCATTTTCCTACAAGTGTATATCTCATTTTTATACCTTCACTTTTAGTCTATATAATTAGAATTCATTATTTGGATTTTAATTAAATACATTAAAAGTTTTCAGTTGTATTTATATAAATAATCAGTCGAAATTAATTACGAAAATTTTCTAGTGTAATACACATCATTAGCCATTATTTTGATACGAAATCATTAAAATACTACGACAGGTTTGGTGTATTAAATGAACGCTTCCAAATGAAAGAACTCTTTTCCGTTTGGTACTGCAATTTTCGACGATAATTGGGACATTTTGATAAATAGATTGACATATACGGTGCATTTGTAGTACGCCCAGTCATATATTATCATGCTTAGCCTGATTAACGTCTCGAATTGCGATGCGTTATTGCTACGCTGAACAGGCTATCAACTGCCCAATGGTTTCTCCTGCAGCATAGCCCAGGTTCTGTACCTGTCATCAACCCCCATAAGCCCCATTGGTTTGGTGCCCTTGTGAGCGTTGTGCTCGCTATGGGACTGTACATCTGCTTATTACATATTCTATTTGTAGGTAGGGTATTGTCTTTCACATAAATGGGTAATTGGCTGAACTACTGAACGCTAAATTAAATTACAAAATTCTTTTAAATCTTTTCAGTTTAAGATAAATATTTGTTACTTTTATATTCTTTGGGTAATATAAATTATTTCCTAAGATATATGTTTTTATATTTTGGCTCGCAGGTAACGTTAACTAATTTAAGCCACATGATAAGTAGAATTGTAATCTAAAATATAATGTGAAAATTATCACAAAATTACACGGATTTACTTAAGTTAACTTTATACTGTAATAAATATAGCACAACTATTATGTATTCAAAACAGGCACATCGTAAAGATCACCAAAGAGAACTGAATTCGAAGTCGGAAGAAAGTGTAATCCCTGGAGCAACGAGAACGGACGACTTACCATTATACTTGAAATAACGGCGCTAATGCGAATCACCTTGTTATCCAATTAACGTCTGAACAGACGGCACCATTATCCATCGTAAAGATCGCAAAGTAAGTCTAATTAAAGGATAATCGAAACTAAGATGTCGATTAACTTTACAATTTCTATATGGTTAATAATCAGTTTGTTAATTCGCAACCTTCTGTCTATATTTTTAGAGCAAACTAACGAAATTCTATGTGCATGTAGATAAAACAATCTTAAATAAATAAAACTGTTGTATGATGAATTAGCGTTTATTCGTTTTTCTATTGAAAACAAACAAATTTAGAGATGAATATAAATTTAATTTCATTACTTTTCTTTTTAATTAATTTCGTAAAATATAATTAATACTGTAAGCAGAATTCCATAAAACAAAAAATGTATTATTAGATTATAATAGTATAAATTTCTTCAAAAAAACTACCGCTTTTGACTCTTTGGGAAGTTATATTGTATTGCAGATAAGTTATACCATCGTCAGCATGAAATTGTTTACACCAAAAAAGTAAAAGAAAGGTTTAAGAGAAGTCAGAAATGATGATGAACCCAAAGTTACATAGACATCGTCAACTTACGCGTAAATAACAATCAAACAGAATAGTAAGTTTTAGTTTAAACATTACTTTTAGTACACAAACAAAGTTTTTTCTTTTAAATACTTATAACTAACTTTTACAATAGAAAATATTATTAGCTGAATAGTTTAATTCACTTTTTGAATAAATAAATATCTATTTTATTTATATCAGCTTTTTAGTATTAATAAGATAATATATATTTGATTGTGTAATATCTATATATAAGTTATTTAATAAAACAATTTTATTCACATAATTCACAAAATTCAAATTACATTTTAAAAATTGTTAAATAAAACAGTTTCTTGTAAATATTAGTAAATGTATAATTTAGTATAATTCATTGACGATATTATAGTATTATACTTTTATACAAATTTAACGTTTATTATTATAGCTAACGAGTAAACATATCAGCATGTCACTAGTTAGCTCCCTTTAATTAATCATTGCAATGTTCTTTGTAATTATACCTATGCTTTTCCATATACAGCGCTTTAATTGAATACATTATTACATGATATGTAAATTTGTTATTTTTTATTAAAAATAAAGTATTATTTTAAACATAAGATAACATTTGTGTAGAAAAATAATCATGATAATATTTAGTTACATTATAAAGGTAATTTTTGTCTTAATTATTCTTTTAATATTACAATCCAATTCTTGATTAATATTAGATGAAAATTATGAACTGAAATAATAAATTAATATTAGTTGACAACTATACATAGTATATTTTTCATGCTTATATAATTATACTTAAATTTATAGCATCCTTAGATAATTATTTTGAACGCTATCCATAAATATATATTAAGAAAATAGAAGTTTAAAATATATATGCACTGAGAAAAATTTCCATTAAAAATTACTGTTCTAAAACAATAATTGTGTACGATGAGTGTCAACAAAGAAAAATTACATTTATAGCACAGTAAAATATATAGGGAAATCGATGCAATGTTTACAATATTTAGGAATACTTTGTTTATGTTAATACCCATCGTGCACATTTATTGTTTTGGTACAGTAATTTTTAATGGAAATTTTTCTCAGTGTGCTGCTAAAAAAGTCAGCAAGTTGTTAATATTTAAAACATTTTTTAAAAATATAATTTAAGCAAAAGATAATACAAAATATAATTAGTATAAAATCAATTATATAGAATAAATTAAAAGATTTCTTTTAAGCAAGCAATTTAATATTTATCGCATAATACATTTGAAACATCAATAAACATATAAAAGCCCTAATTCGTTTACAAAATTATATACATACATCATAACAGTTGCAGTGACTATCGCAAAATATATAGCATTTCACTGATTACGTGGCATACGCGACCAAAGAAAAGAAAACTAAGTTATTAAATCATACCAGTCCTGTACTGATACTAGAGCTAGAACGATCATTGAAGACAAATCCAGCTTTTTACTGCAGCGACTGTCAACAGATGAAACAGCGGCACTGCAGTAAAGCTGACAGCTCGTTGATACAGACAAACTTTTCGGGGTCGCTCGTATGATGCCATTAAACGAAAGATTATGCTTTTGTACAAAGTAAAATAAGATGTTTATATAAGAAAAATTATTTCATATTACAAGCATTAATTTGTTGAATATTCATTTATTAGACCTACAGTATAATATTAATAATTAAATATATATTATTTGTAGTTAAAAAGTTAATATTTAGCAAATATTCGATATATAAATTTAAACATAGAAAACAAATTAGGAGGAATAAAACTTTAATTATCAAGTCAAAATAAAATTTAAAATTCGATACAAGATCACAAATTCTAAATACAGTTTCCTAAGAAATAAAAAAATATTAATAATATTATTAATATAAGTATAAAATATATATGTTGAAGTAACAGTTTTTATTAAATAACTATTTTAGGAAATTAAAAAATACTGAAAGTTAACTTTCAAAAAGTTGATTATTTATTAATAATTACGTTCATTACATTTCATTAACACTTATATTTCTGATCTATTGTAAATTTGTTAAATCTTATCATATTATTATTATTATTATTCATCTTCTTAATTTTGTGTACAAATATCTAATCGTCCAAAGTCCATTGAAAATAACATAATAATTTATGCGTTCATTACATTTATCTTTTTACAATTTAATGAAGATTTTAATAAATGTATAACTTTTTTTAATATTTGTGTATAAGTCCGTGGCAGAGATGCAGAGGGGGGAGGGTGCTGCACACTCCCTCCTTCCTCTCTTTAGAAATACGACAAAATATACGTAAAAGATCATAAGTGGAAATACATAGGTGATGCATTTAAAATGTTACGCAGTGCAAACAAATCAAAATTTAGCTAAACTAATTTGTGACGGCAGTATTGTCGAGTGACAATTGAAACGCTTTAAGTTTATTTATAATATTAAAATATTTTTAAAAAGTCATTTCATTAGAATAGGCTTAGTTATATTAATTGTGCGACCAAACTTTAGCTAATTTCTGATTGATTAAACCAATGTTCTCCTACCACTATAGATGCGTAATGCGTCACCTATATTTTTCCACTATGATAAAAGATACAAACAACGTTAGTAACATGTTGCTGTGGCGCAAGTTTCTAAATATATCATAATATCAATTCATATATGAACATACACATTATTCTTAAAAACTGTATTTTATATGTAATAGAAGTAAATATAGTTTTTTCTTATATAATATTCTTTCTGCACTGAAAAAAATGGACTGTTGCTTTAACAGTTGACGTGAATACAAAATATTCACATCGATATTAAATCGTTCGCGGTTCCGCGAACTCGACACAACGCGTCGAGTGACCGACGTTGCTCGCGGTTCCCGGAAAACGCCGCGCCGAGCCGTGCTAGTACGCCCGCACCAATATGCGAACGCGACGAGTGCCGTCGATGCCGCTTCCGCGTACAACCGCGGTTCCGCGAAATTAAAAGTTCGACCCAGCGCACCTATCGCGGACGCGACACCGGGTACAAAATATAAAGGCGGTGCAAGCATCAAATAATTCATTGACTCTCGGCATCTACGACGAGGAACTTCTCTCGGATTTTGCAGTTTCGACGCACCGGATCATACAGCTCTTTTTAGAGCTCACCTACAAATGGCTCTTTTAAGAGCTTATCAACAACAGCTCTTTTCAGAGCTCATTTTTTGACAAGGAAAATTATTCCCTATCCTTTTTCTCTCAAAAAAAAATCCAATTCCGACCGAAGGGTATGTGAAATGCCGCAGTGCAAGCGTCCATACCACTGAGGTCGTGAGTATATATTAAACTACACATGCCCCTAGAATCTCAAGACGGTCGAAAGACTCGCGGTGACCCTCGCGCCTACGCCAAGTCTTCGGCGACGTTACGCCCGACAACGCGCATCGGAAACGCGGAAGCACGAGGCCGTCCTCGACGCGCAAAGTCCCGTGATCATGGCGCCACAATCTCCCGAACACTAGCGGGTAGCGTCCCCAAATCGAGAAGCGACACCGGTGTTAGATATCGACTTCTAACACTAAAGAATTTGTCAATAAATTCATAGGCCCTCGCCCAGACCACAATCCAACGGTGCGACGCGATATCCTCCGAGAGCTCGGAAATATACTGGACATACCGATTCCTTGGGCAACCTCCTCCTTTAATTTCCTCCCCCAAAATATTAAAGATAACCCCGATCCGACACTTACCCGGACATCGCTACGTTCCTTATTCTTCAGCTCCTGTCTCAAAAATCTCCCTTTCTTTCCACTACTTTTCAGCATATAACCAATAGCTCTTTTAAGAGCTAACAAACTATCGGCCTTTTTTAAGGCTACATCGGTCCTTTTCAGAACCAAACTAATAACAAGAATAGTCTTAAAATTACACGTTGGCCGAGCGACCACTTGAAAATACGGCAAATAAAGCCGAATCACGTCATAGTACGTACTGTACAATCCGGAAAACTGTAAAAACTGTAAAAAATTAGAAGTCTGAAAAAAAGTAATAGATGTATTTAAAAATAAAAAAAATAGGTCTAGACTATTGATTATTATATTGACAATAGACTAAATAATTTGTTGTTCTTTTTTTTAAATAATATGGATACTTAAAATAAAGTAGCACATATGCAAATTCATTCATAACCTTAAAATGTCAAAGTTATAAGAGTATTGACTGTACAGTCCAGAACTGTTTACATGTTTACAGTCCAAGAATGTTGTCTGAATAGTCTTCTCTAACCGATGGAATCAATAATTATTGATTCCATTGAAATCTACACGCATCCCTGTTGTTTAATGACCCAAGTAAAAATTAGACTAGTTTCTGCCTAGTCTAAATCAGATACTAGCCAGATTTTTAATAGATTCACTAGTCTAGATAAATCAATTAAATTATTGCCCAGTAAATGCCGTGATAATACTAGGTAGTTTTTCAGTCGAAAAACTGTTTGTAGACCAGATTTACTTTGTGCATTTTAGCTAGGAACTGTTAAGTAATTACTAGCATGTTACATGATTTACCTTAAGAAGTTTATATCATCATTGGGTACTACAAGGGACAGTAGCTCAGTGCTTTCAAGTCGACGCGGGAGTTCAAATCCCGGGAATTTGACTATGATAAAAAAATGTCCAATTGAAGTTTGATTGAAGAATAGATAACAAGATGTCTTCAAAATAATAATAATTGTATGTAGGTGCATATATATATAATTACTCTTTTACTTTTTTAACTATAGTAAAAACTAGCTAGAATCTAGGCTGACAGAGCGTGACGTTGCTATGTAGTTACTGAATAGTTGTTCTGGGTAGACTCTAGTCAAAGTATAGTAAGAACTGACTATTTTCACGCAGAAAACTCGACACAATTTTACTTGGGGAATAATGCAACGTTCAGATTTCAATGGAATTAATAATTGTTGGATAGAGAATTGGGTCTCTGGTCTGTTAATCCAACAGTAATTTTTTGCAGTATGTGTATAAATAAATAAGATATATAATTGCACTATAAAATTATATATACTATATATATAAAATATATATCTGAATTAAACACTTTAAATTTTAAAAACAAATAACTCTTATAAGTATTTCAAAAAAGTGTCCAAAACGTTCCCAACGGAACGTTTATTTGTGCAGTTTTAACTATTCAAGTTAAAATCAGATTCAATTAAAAAAAGTCTATAATGTATATAATGTATATAGGTCAGTATAAAATTTCTCACTTTAACTTTTATATATTTACAATGGTTACAGATATACCTGTCATGGGTATTAATTTTGGTTAAGTATGGAATTTGTCACTAATCTATATATAATATATATATTTAATTAAAAAATTCATTATATTCAAATTCAATAAATTATAATGTCTATCGCATATATATATGAAAATATTCATTATGAATGCAATTCTATCCTGCAATTATTATATAATATTGTAAATTTGATAGTTATATTTAAAAAAAATCAAATCCTACATAAACATTTATTCTAGTTCCCTGATGTACAGTCTACGTAAAATATATCTAACTCTACATTGTTCTTTAAACCAATAAATTGATTATATGGCTGACAACTTAACAAGAAAAAACTCGACATATAACGTTACTTTAATTTGTTTCACAATACATACATAATATTAATTAATTTATTACTTACTCGCTATTAATTTTGCGAATAACTAAATAATATTATTAAATATTTCATTCACGTTTTATATATATACATTATTCGTACATGCATTGTATTACATATTTCTTACGTTTCATCATTAAAATATTATTGTTCAGTGTGCTTTAGTTCTCAAATAAGATAAAATAGTACAATTTAAACGATCACGCAATGAATTAGAAAGTGCTCCACCATGAATACCAATTGAAAGTAAAAAACACCCCTTTTAATTAATTCTTAAGTTACTTACCATTTGTTTGACACGACAAAATACAGCGCGGAATACGCAAGTTCGGCGCAAAAATACAACGCGAATAGATATTTAAGTAAAGGGTGGTTATAATATATACTATATCAATGTCAGTGAGACACATTTAAGCGCCGTAAAGAACAGAAGAGGCGTAAAATAAAGGACTTTAAAACAAAAATTAGTATTCTTAACTCTTCGTGTGTGAACGAAATTCTCTTTTTGCTTCCGTCCTCCATCTCACTTTATTTTTCATACACCATTCTTCTTTCCTCCCTCTACATCTGCCACGCAAAATGCTTTCTAATGGAACGTGTCCTGCAACGAGGCATTTTCTTGTTTATTAAATGCATTTTTCAGAACCGCGTGAGTTCCGTGCGAAGCGCAATCTCATAAATCAGGAGAAGCTGAGTGTACGCGTGCTTAGCGAAAAAGTCGTTCATAGCGTGTTGAGTGAACTTGTCTTTTTTCTTTCCTTTTATCCTGCACGATATTGAACTTTGTAAAAATCGTTCACCTAAGTGCAAGAACTCGTTCTCGGCAAAATTTTCAGCACAAAGAAAATGTATTGCAGCATTTAAATATATTTCAAATAACGCCAAACATAAATGAGATATCACGTTTTTGTGTCTTCTTTTTTCGTTAATAATGGACAGATTTGTTTTTTATCGACGTTACAAAGTGTCAAGTTTTATGAGAGACGAGAGGCAATCTCCTACACCCACCGCCAGCCCACGGGAATCATAAATTTCGAAAAGTTCACAAACAGAAATACGGTATCTTCTGTTGAAATCTTTCTCTTCCTTTCGCTTAAGACGAACATCTAACCATCTTTCTCAAATTTTAACTTTATATTCCCATAAGATCAAATATTTTACACAAACGCTCGTTGCTGTATTATAGCAATGAATATATTAAATAAATAAAATATATTGTTTCATTTTTCAAACAGGAGCTGAAATTTGTATTCAATTAAATTGTTTATACAAAAAATATTTAAAAGGCTGACAATCTGAATCTTCGTGCACATTTTTCAACATATCTTGAAATCTGCGTGTATGGTATTGTTTTTATCACATAACCAAACTGTATCAACGGAATGTATATTATAAAAAAGTGTAGAAACGTAGAAACGGAATTAAAGATTATAAAATATTTAATTTAAAGTGAAAATATATTTGTGGGTGTTTTAAAAATGTTAGGATATGATTTAAATATATATATTTTTAATATACAGTTCTTACATTATTATATTTAAAAATATTTAAATCAATTTGTCAAAGAATCAAACTTCATACATTAGATAGAAATTTCAATTCTAAAATGTTATGCACTCGAATTTAATATTTATAATTAATACAAACTTTTTAGACATTATATTTTTTATTTCGTGCAACGATATAAGTGTAAATTTAAAATGGCAATTTGAACTTTAAATTATGAATTGACACATTATGCATGCGATGCATTCTTTTAGTTTTATCATAAATATAAGATACTTTACTTCGACGAAATGTACAGAGGATATCGCTTCTAACTCTGGGAGCAACATAAATAGTTACAGCAAAACAGAAACTAAAAAGACCTATGTGCTGTATATGGTGTATTCTCGTTCCGATTTTCAATATTTTATTCAATGCATTTTACATTATTTTGTACGGCATCTTTTTTATGATTCTGTAAGAAAACGAAATGTAAACATTTTGTTATAAATATTTCAGTGCTAAATTCCGAATAAAATATCATTTCAACTTAAAATAAATAATAGAATTCCAAATTCTATAATGTCGTTTTATTTTTATATAAAGCTTATTCGACACGTTTATTTATTAAACTAAAGCACTGTTTGAGAACATTTTAAAAACCTACGCAAACGTTTATCACAATCAGATAAACTTATTTCGTTTCTTATTTGTACTAACTACTTATTTTAGATCAATTAAAATCATTTTACAGAAACTAAAAGAAAATATCGATGTAGAAATGATCGAAAATTAATTTCGTTTATTCTATACTAATTCTGGTTTGAAATCTTGTAACTTAAAATATTTTTAACTCTGCTTCATTCATATTAAGAGCAATCTTGGATTAAACTCTATACATATTGCAGAAGGTATAGTCGTAATTACAATATTGCATTATGTTTATTTCATATAGGGTCTTTTATGTCCCTGATCCTATCTATGAAATTCTTCGGAGATTTTTGCTAGAATATCATGAATGTTGACAGAAACAAGTAAATCTTGCTTGTCATTATCCGGTAGAAAAGTTAGTCAATTCATTGTTTACAACGTATTCAACGTCTATCAATTTATACATTCACGATAATTTATTGTTTTAGTAATAAAATGTTTAAAATTATAATAAATAGTAACAACATTTTTAATTCGATACAATTCACTAAACATTACATACAATACCACATCTAGTATTTCATTACAGCACCCTGTTTTTTATTATACCTCAGCTTCAGTAATACGCGTATAAAAATTTGACCCGTATATTAAATGTGCTTTTAAAAATGTATACATTGGTTTTCCCAAAAGTAGTACAAAAACAGATTTCGGTGCGAAACATTTCATCACGTATAAATGTAATAAGAAATAATGGACCACGAGCATCGATGACTTCGACGGTCTAAATATTCATTGGTCGTTATAACAGCATATAAGAAACTGCTGCAGGTACTACAGGCAAAAGGAAATCATGTTATCATACTCTTGTTGATTCGTCGATAAATGCCACCGAGAGGTGAAAATTACACAAACAAAATGATATGAAAGCCGGTGTATACGTCGATTGCACCGACAATATGAAATTTTGTGCTGGTTGCGTGAACCGTGACTCCTTCGAATGCTGACAAGGTTGCCACTCTCTCAACACAAGTTCGAAGTTTCCTACTTCCTGTCTCTAGGATAATGTAGTTCTAGTTTATTGTCCGAAGGTTTCGATATGAAGTAGTTTATCGGTTTTGAATGCAGGTAGACGAAACTTGCAAACTATGTCTGTTTGTATTTATCGCAAATATTATTAATTGCAGTTTTAATCATAAATGCAGTTACCTAAACACTGAATTACAAACTATGTAAGATTAGTTGATAAATTTGTAAACATAAATCAAGTAACTTTGCATTATTCTATGTTTGTTAATTGAATCCAGCTAATCTTATAAAAGCTTTGTATCATTAATTTTATTTTGAAAACGCTGCTATTTACAATAAACATTAAGGACAATGGATTTACATAAGTGGGAGAGCACTTTCCTTGCAAATAAGTGCGTTAAAATTCCTTAATCATTTTTTTCTTCGTAACATTGACATAAAATCAACTTACTAAAAAATCGAAGTTGGCTAAAAGGTAATGAGAATTCACGATTCACGAACCGTAAAACAACGATGCTATTGCAATTGAAGATTCAATCTTTTTGTACAGTTGCAACTCTCATTGTCAGTTCAAAATGACTTTGATTTTGATACAGCAGCTTTAATAATGTATTTACTGAAAAAGACAGTGAATTATATTCCATTAAAATTGAAGTTATTGCTTGGGGGATAAAAAATGGTTTTTATCATCATTACGTCATTTTATTTATTATAAATACATTATAATGTTTATTATATTTATATATAATATAATATTTTCTTCATTATTTATAATACTCTTTCACTGTAATATGTGACTTAAATTTATTTTATAGTAAAATTTCAATTACATTTTTTCCTTGTTTCTTTGTATTATATTTAATATATTGTAATAGTTCTCTAATTCGATATCAATGAACCCTCGTTTAAAGCCAAAGAATTATGATGAAATTATGAGCATTTAAACGAATAAGTTTGTATTGTCTATTTTTTCTATTGTCATGTAATACAAATTTTTATTTACATAAAATCAGGAAATTTAAATTTGTCTCAACCATCATATATAATCTAATGTTTATGTTAGTATCACACGAAAAGCTGAATAAACAATAATGAAATTTATTAAAACGTGTAATTTCATAGTTGTATTTACTTTGTAATATGAACGTATCTTCGATGCTTTGGATCATCTTTAATTTATATTTATCAGAAACTGTCTATTATAATCGCTTGAAGAAACCTTCACATTTCAAAACAATTATAATATAAGATAATTATCTATTTGTTGCGAGTACGGTCGCTGAATTTATAAATGGATATTATAAAATTAAATTTAACCTTGATAGATAAATTAAACTTATATTTTATGCATTATGTAATCTAATTGTAGTTTTACAGTAATTATTTCTTGTAATCTTCAATTCAATAATAACACATAATAAGTCCTTTATATTTATGAGAACTGATTATTTTAAGAAATTGATACTATGTTTTATGTTGATATATACATTGAATTTTATTTAAAGATTTTGAAAAAGTTACAAGTGAAAACTTACTTATAAAATTGTAAGATAATATCAACTAAATTATACGTAAATTATTTTATTTAATTCTGAAAGCCAAATTTGATAATTCCTAATCCGTTCGACAATTTTCTCAAGTACTAATCCTTGTTCTAATAAATATCCCGTGGGTAATTCCATGGTTTTGAGACTTATTAAACCTGACGTATTAAAATATATGGGAAAAATGATTAATCAAAATTTATCGTCGCACAAGCAATGCTCTCCATTAAATTCAAGTATATCTTTTGAAATATGATATTTTCTATGCTTGTAATCCTCGGGAATGACTTTTTACATAATTAAAGACTACAAAATTGTTAATATAAAATTTAATATTGTTAATAATACTAGATTGTTCATAAATCTTAAAATTGATAAAATGAATTTCAACTAATTATAATTATTAAATTTACATTATATTTAAATAATATATATAATTATAATAAAATTAAATTTCAGAAATATATAGAATTAATTATTATAAATTAATTACGTTTATAAGATATCTTTTAGAAAATTACACGAAGTAATATTACACATGCACGAGATAAAGAAAATCATTGATAACATTCTTACACAGTACACTAAAATCTGTAAACAATGTGGAATTTTAAGTACTACATACATTTTGTTTCTTTGCTAAAAGTAATGAAATACCTTAAATATTGTAAAATGTTTAGCTTCTGTTAATTATAAAATATTTACATAAAGAAAAATACATCACTTATAAACAAATAATGAAATATATTATTTTCAATTTAGAATGTACATTGCTAAAAACTAATTATTACTATAATATATTGAAATAAAAATAATAAATTTATTATATTTATAAATACAGTATATACAATTATTTTCTTTGTTTTTATGAAATATCAATTTTATAATATAATCATGTCACTGATAAAAAAGTGTCTTAGATGTCACGATTTTAGACACAAAGTGGCTTATTTAAGTCACCAGCTGTCTTAATACAAAATATTGTGTTTAGATTAAGACAATTAGACGTATTAATTAAGTCGCTTTCTAGCTTAAATAAGACGTGTATTATATGTTTTTAACAGTGGTGGTTAAAAAATTACTTTCAAAAGATACTATTTATACACTGAGAAAAATATCTAACCTTTATAGCACGGTACAATGTCATTCTATAATAGCATTTTAATACCTACTAATTTAGTTTAAATTTGGTGCTAGACTTGCAGCACTTTAAACAATAAAAGCATGATATTCTTTCGTACTAAAATTGCACAACTCTCATGTAAAAATAGTATAGATTCGTGTAACGAAAACATATACGCATGATAGCACTGCATTTTCGGCATAAAATCGTGCTTTTAGTGGTTCGATTCTGATACTTGCATAGTATGACATATTTAATGTTTATTAAGTGTGATTTCAAGTAAATTTAATATGAAATTGTTTACTATTTCAGATAGAAAAATCTCGTACAATAAAAGGAAAACTTTTTAAGCAATTATGGTTAGATAATTCTCTCAGTGTAAATATTGACTAGTATATATACCAAATGAAAATGATCAATTTCATTAATGATATATTTTTTTGAAAATGGAGATTATTAAAAAATGCTTTGTCATTGATTCTATCTTTTACTATATAATATTATGTATAAAATTATACATACTGATTCCGCGATAATTTATTTACTTAATTAAACTAAATTATGTTAAATGAATATGTGTATAAAAATAATGACCTAAAAATATTGTTAAATGTACTCCAATGTTTGTAAATTTAATCAATTATAATTAATATTTATAATCAGTGGTGCTTATGAAATGCTTACTTTCAGTAATACATATTGTATATTTTTAATTGTGCATTATAAATGCACACATGTTTATAATGCATATAATATTTTTTAAGTAATAAATATTCATTTATACGTTATATGATATTATCTATGTGTGTTTATAAACCCCTATAACATAATTATTGTTTAATAATATTATAATAGTATATTAATATAAAATAATAAGATTTAAAATATGCACGCATTTAAGAGGATACATTAATGAAATCAAAATTATTTTAAATTAGTTTTTGGAAACATTATAGCTTGAATTAATTTTCTTCTCATTGTGTACTCTTTAATTCAAATATACTAATATTATCGTTTAATTCCAGCGACAATAAACATTAGTGATATACTTTGACTTCAAAATTTTCAGAAGAAATTATATAATACGATTGACGTATAATTTGAGTCATTTATTCATTGAGGATTAACCAGAATATTATGCTATCCTAAAGATACTATGCTAATCCTAAAGAAACGGCTACCTATGTGTTTATTATATTATTTATGACAATTGTCTTATCTTAATAAAATTAGTATTATTAAATTAAATAATTTATTAAAAATTAAACTTATTATTAAGATTTATAAATTTACATTCATTTCTTTTGATTATGTATAAATCATAAATATATTCTTGTTTTCTTTTAATTTTAATTACAATTTATTTTGGTAAATAGTTTATTTTTAATTCATAATTTTTTTTAGTTCCTATAATATTTTCGATGCATAAAAAAAATCCATTTTTACACACATATAAATAAGCCACATACATATTTAGTATGCAGCTGAGAAAGCAATGCCACAAGAATTTGCATTTAATTTATATATTGTACTCCAATTAATCTGATCAATAGGTGAACGTAGCTCTTTTGAATCAATTCTTTCAATCGCGCTTATCAGTATGACACAATTGTTAAAATCAAACAAAGTTTACTAATTTTGTTTTTCCATTTATACTTGCATACATTAACTTAAAACTTTTATCTTTTAAGTGCAAATCTTTTATTATTAATAATTTTTAATATATTTAATAGTTTTTATTTCTGTCTGTCAATATTACTACAAACAAATTACATCTCTGGAAATCCCATTTCAAACAAATCAAGATTCGACATTCCTAAAATAATAAAATAAAATATACAAATTTATATGAACTTGCTTCTTTAACAAATTAAATTATTAATATTCAAAGAAGTATTAAGCAT
>JABFQC010001939.1:0-17504 GCA_022817085.1 Psilanteris sp. ZL-2020
AAATACCGGGCTACAATCATAAGTAGACATTACGTTAATACCCAATACCAATATCGGGCGTATATTTAAATTGAGCGTCGGATCGGCCGTCGAATGGTGTTAACAAAATAAAGTTCAGCCGACTTTCCACTGCCGACGGTCAGCCAACAGTCCGAGACGTTGGTTGGATATTGAGCCGTTCGTCAATTTCCACATGGGTAGTAACTATAGTTACGGGGGTGATGATAATTTTTTTACGCAAATATGGCGGAGCGCATCGGACGGTCTTTAGCCACCCTCATACCCCCGCCCCTTCTTTAAAAATCTAGCAAACCACAAATTCGAGGTCCTAGTGGACCCTAGTAACGTATTATTTGTCTCCAAAATCATCGTTAAACATATACATTTGTTCGGAAATTGTGCCCAAATGATGCGTATACGTAAACAATAACATTGGTTTGAACGGTAAACAAAAAGGCCGTATCTCTTCAAATCTGTCGTTACCCGAGACGAAATTTAACCCCTAACTTATCACCTTTAAGTTATCGAAATTGTATAGAAATACCACCTACTTAGCCCCTAAAAAAGGCCAAAATTTCCCGTTTTCCCAATAGGAGCAGTTATGTAGGGGCTATTTGGGAAACGTTCTAGAACCATGTAGGTCTTATAGATCTTAAAAGGGACCTAATATTCGAGTTTAAGCATTTAAATACCTTAAAGAGTGCCAATGAAGGTTCTGTAGACAGAGAACATTCTTCCAATTTAAATGCATGTTTGTTTATTAGTCCCAGCTAAAAACATTATTCTCCGTGTAGGGGTAATGTAGGACTAAACTTTCGCCTCGGGTAAATAAACATATTTTGTTGAGCAAAATTATTTTGTTGAGCAAACAGATAAGCCTCCTCACCTCCCTTTAAAAAATCCACCTCAAACACGAAAATCACAGGGGCCCTAGCATCGTATTTTATCCGTCCTCAAAAGCCCCATTATACATCCGCGTCGATTCCAGGACAGGCCTCAAAACCACCATCCATAAAATATTTTACATTGCGTAAATGGGAAACAAGATAGCCGCTGTCATCAAAAGGCTCATTAGGCAAACTTACGTATATATGCAGTCGAAGAATTTGGTCGGAATCAATTCGCCATTGATTTAAGTTAAACCGTCAGAGTGCTCGAATGCAACTCCTCCCATTCAATCAAGGCATTTGATACATGTTATCTAGCGGTGTTGAATCCAATGCGACCAATAATAATAGATACGCGACTAGTAAGTTGACGCGGATCTTGGTGTGGCGCGTGCATGTTTATGCGCTCCGCCACGTATCCATGGTTTACTTGAATCGGTACATTTGCAAGTAACAATGCGCAGCAGCGCGCGGAACTACAGGCCCGCAATATAGATGCGCCACTGTAACTGCGTTATAATGCGATATTGGACATTCAGTCAACCCTCGTGTCGGTCAATAACGTCCTCTCGCGCGACACGTACCTATATGTGCTTTTTCATTTCAACATCGACATCTCGTAGTTGATTAAATTTCATCGCGCGATCTGAATTTCGAATTCCGAAAAGAATATAATTATACTTAATTAAAAATCACTTTCAGCGCGAGCATTTTGCTCCTCGAATCACATTATTTGCATTTTTTAATTAGCTCCGTTCATTTCCATCTTACAATTTTTGGTTCGGGTTGTTTGCGAAAATGTCTATAATTAATTTTGACGCCAAACGCGGTGCATTGTCGTCGTTCGATTAATTAATATTTGTGCAAAGTATATAGTATTATCTTGCGTTTAATCAGTACATTTGAATTCAAATTACGTTGTTAATTTTTGTATTTAGTTGAAATGCGTGATAACTTTATTTTTTCTATGCGAGATTTAAAGGGAAGATTAGGGAATAGGAGCCATTGTGAACAAGCAACGTTCTCATAACAACAATAAATATTATCAAGAAAAATGTACACTCATTGTAAAATTTATGAACGTAATAAATTATACGAATATTTAATATGGGAATTCTAATTTCCCTAAGCAACAATAAGCTGATTATATGCAATATAATTGTCTATAAAGGAGCGATTTTCGCAAGTTTGCAATTAGTTTTCAACGTTGCAGACAAATTTTCCTAACGAATACTGCCAACAATTACAGTAACATAAGTTATTTTTGATCGAGAGATTGTGCAGGATTGTAAGGACGATCAAAAATTCCGTTAGTTTAATAGAGGTTAAACCTTTTTTTTTATTCTTATACCAACGAATATCGCATACTCATATTGCACTCTTATTATAATTTTTAGATTAATAATATAATTTTAAGCGTTTTATTTATGTTCGCTATCGCCCACCCACGTGTCTCGTAATTAAACAGAGTCCTCAAAAGGAAATTAATAATTACAATAACGCGTTTAATTATTAGATAATTGTAGTAAAAAAACGCGGTTTAAAAAAAAGTGAAAAAAAACCTCCGCAAATGGTCCTTATCTCGTTATTCACATCCTACACTTACAAAAGTCTAATAATAGCTATTAGTTTTCTGAATTATAGTTTAAATTAAATATCGCACGTATACGCGAACTGCAATTTGTATTAATTCACGGTTAAATTTGAATGCACTGGACGGCCAGAAAATGTTGCAATAAAATTGCTTTTAATACGACGTCTCACATATTTTCAACGATCTTTGTCACAATTTCTCCCCCCAAGCGTTAATAACCGCGGAATCGTAAATTCAAAAAACTGGGATAATCATTCTCGACTTCATTTGTCCCACGTATCGCCGTGCTGTGGCAATTGCCGTAATTCATAAAAAAGTATAGCCTGAGATAAAATTTGTCTGGCACGACTGATGCTCATTGAAACGGGTACTTATCGTTCAAATGGCAGTCGTATTCAGTTTTCAATGCAGTCCCACTGTACGCGCTTACCTAATTTAGCGCGCTAGATTGCCCTCGCATTCAGTGCCTTTTCGCTGACATTTGCTCTAGCGCCGCATGACGTAAGATAAATATTATTTTACACTGCACGCGATCGGATTAAAATCAAACATTGCGCGAGTTATAGCGCGATCGTCTTTTCGCCATAAAAGGGTCGCTCGGATTATGACCGGCTGATTGAGACTTTTTATGAAACAAAATTGTTATTCGTACGCGTGTATTTACAGTTCGAGTTTATTGAATAAAAATATACACTGTACGGCGTGTCGTTTCGAAACAAAATTTCACCTCGCTGATTATTATTCCAATTTTTCATCAAAATAGTCATCCCTGATGAAAATGAGGACAAGTTGTGAATATGCGCGGATTGCTTTAGTTTTGATAAATGAAAAGCGTAAACACATTTATAATTATACAATAACGCGTATCAATCATTCAAAATCATTCGCAATAATTTTTGCGATTTATCAAAAACGCTCAAAAGTTGCAACTTTTACGTTTTCCACATTTCCATCTTTGCGTCTGATTCGAAGCTGATGAATTCGTTATATATATAAATATGAACAGAGCCATATATATATCAGACACTCGCTTATCCCTTAATCCACATAAACTGCAAAACAACGCGCGACAGTAGACGTATTAGTACGTTTCAACATAATCGAAACCCTTTCTCTCGAGTGCCAGCGCTAGACTGAAAACTCGAAGCGGGTGACGACCGCATTCTGGGTCATAATTTCAGGAGTATTATTTCAAGAATATGCTTCGCGTCTTTTCGTCTCCTGTCAATGATTACGCGCATAGTAAATTTGTTTACGACGTCGGCAGCGTGTAACGCGTTTCATTCCTCGTGCGCCATTATCATCCCCGTTCAACGGGCTATCTTGTATTCAATTACACGTGATTTTACGACGTGCCATAGAATTCAATACCTCGATAAAGGTAACGACGATTCAGCGTTATGCGTAATATCGATAATGTTGTACGTACACGAGAATGCGTATCCGAATTCCTAGCGCCTATCACGCCCGCTCTTAATGTCCAGGGCTTCCGTTCAAGTTGACATTTTAACATGTTTCCGCATCGCGAACGAAGAAGAAACGAGCTTGTTATATATATATATATATGTTTCACATTTATCATGCTCGTATACCTGTAATTTCGAGCGAGCATATTGTTCTTTTTCCCGTTCCGACGAAAGAAACTTGTTTCATTTATTTATTCCTTGTTTAGATCACGCGCGTGCTTATAATATTGATTTCAGTTTTTGTTCCAGTCATTGTATCGGGAGCGAGTTAAAGAGCGAGAGAGACGGAGGGACGGAAAAAAGAAAATATCAAGTCGAGAGCGTTTGGCAATCGTACTACTTCCGTCAGTCTGTCAAGCCAAATATTGTGTGTTAAATAAATGAACAAACAATGGCAGCCTTCAGTCCAACTCGTTTCGCCGCGATATAACGCGAGGCGATTTCGGAATTTGAAAATATAATCATAGTTTAAATTATACGTATTTACAAGCGACTGAAGTTACAGAATAAGTTCCGTAATAAAAATAATGGATGAACTCGAATTATATACATTAAACATGATTGCTCCAGTACATAATTCAGTTTTGTTCATTCGAGATGCTTCGGAATGATATCAATTATCCAATGAATGACTTAAAGGGAAAAAGTAGTGTTTTGCGTAACATTTATTTTATATTAATATCAGACACGAAACAGAAGAGCGATACAAAATATTTACTTCAGTTTATGTATATACGATGGAATATTAATAATTAATGCGTTTGGAAAATTAGCAATCGAAACGCGATATTTTTTTATCGATCGAGCCATTAGGCTTTGCGATTATTGTGCAATGGAATTCACGTTAAGTGATATCGCGGAAGGAAAAATCGAAAACGTATTAATGGTATACAATTAAAAATTTTTATGTACAGTTATCCGCGCATTTATTATTATGTTTAGGCAAGCTGTTGTTGCGTTTTATTCCCACAAGCTACATCTAATGACGGCCGGCGCTACAAAATGAACTTGATTTCTAATACTTTCACTCGACATCCTCCAACGTAAATATCGAACTAACGAGTTCAGCAAAATTACGAGCCTTCGTTGAATTTAAATTATATTTTTAATACCGCATTTATAATTTCGGACCGAGAAGAATAAAAACAACTTTTGTGCAGCATCGTATGCAATGATAGTGCTAAAATATAATGCTATCGAATAATAATGCTTTTGATAGGATTACCGCATGATTATACTGTAACAAATCCTAGGTTTAAAGCGCGCGTATATAGTATTACTGCCTTTAGTATTTATAATATCATATAATGTTACTAACACTCTTTTGGCTATCCTTTTTCATTCTTTTCCTTCTTAATTCATTTTTCGATAACAAATTAAGCCATACGTATTTGCTTTATTTTCGAAAACATTCGTTATTATTCATCTGCAATGGAATGGTATCATTCACGTAATACAAGGTGTATATATATATATAATCTGCTATGTTGTTAGAACCCGTCTTTTCATTCATCTCGTCGTATTATTTCTAATGCGAATTTTCGGCAAAATATATATATATATATATATATATGCAAGTAGACGTTCTCATCGTCCATTTGTCCACTTCTTTTATTCTTAACAATTGCCAACAACAATCTCGGCGTTCTGCTTGGTCAGTGGACTAAGCAGACGAGAGAATAAACGCGCAACAATAACGTGTAAAAATTGAAAGTTATAAACTAATTTGCTCGGCTTGGCGAAAATCGCTCGACAGAAGCGAGCGCGGATTGCACGGCTAAGCGAAACAATTGGCGATTAAAAGAAACAAAAGCCGAGCCAAAGTTGTATCCAATTTCGCGGATCTCTGGAAGGCGCACAAAGAACCCATTGCGCAGTTTTTCGAACGTTTTTGTAACTGAGGAAAATACGCCTCTCGGCACAATGTACACACGCGGTATTACAAACGCTGCGGTTTGTCGGTTTAACTTCGTCATTAGTTTCCCAGAACGCGATTCGTGGATGCAACGAGGACGTGACGTAACCCGCGCGCGATGCGGGCGGTCGCACGTTGCCGGCAATCGAAGATGTTCGTAGCCGCCGACGAATTCACACGCGTCTATTATTGCGGCGCGGCCGCGACGCGCGGGTCTCGCGCGCGTTCATTGTGCTCGACGCGGCCGCGTCTGCCGTTCATCCGCGGTCCCGTAGACAACGCCGCGCCGCAAACCGCGCCGATTGCGCGTAATCGGGGTAAAGAGCGTCGTTAAGCGTCACCGACGAGGAACCGACGAAACCGACGCTCTTCTTGGCTGTTTGCATAAAAACGAAGCCATTCGCGCGATATTAAGCAACGCCACGGGCGACGTAATGAGCCGGGCGTTGATGCAACTGCATTTTTTATTGTTACGTTTATTGCGCGATCTACATTTTTCATCGTTCGAATTTCAGATAACGAGTTTATTTTATTCGAACAGCTCTCGTTGATGGGTGACCGCTTTTAATCAGCTTTTTTGTTAAGCCCTTGATTGAAATAAATAGGTTATTCAGGTATATATGGATGTTTATAAACAAGTGTAAGACGTTGGAGTATTTTGATAAAGCTTTTATATTGCTTTATGTCGTCCGGAAGGAGCGCGTTTTCGAGAAATGTATAATAAGGCGTGTGTTTTAAATATTTTGGATTTTGGACGGCGTTTGAATGTTCTTTGTTGTACAAAATCATTAGTTGAAATAATTATATTTATTTTATTAGAATAGGCATCTTTTATAATAGAGCTGAATTGTAATATTAATAAAGAAATTTAATTTTAAGAGGGTTTATTCTTTTAATAAATATTATAGTCACATGGAATCTACATTTCTACGATTCTGAGGATTGCGGACCGTATATTAAAGTTCACTTTAAATAGTTTATATACAATTGTTGAACCAGAATTTAAAATATGTCTTTTAAAATATTAACAAGTATAATATAGAATTATCCGTAATGATTGAATAATGCAATTGCTTCATTTTTTATTTAACATATAATTCAATTAGAGAAAACCGTATTAATAATATGTATGGATATTCTTATAAAAGAATATTAGAATCATGAAGCTGGGTATGGGATAGTCATGCATTATTCTTTCAAATAGAAAATATGCGAATATTTGCGTAAAAACTTTCAAATAAATATAAACGCATTATGTAACCGATATAAAACTTGCATTGTTTGCTGTATAATATATGAATAACATTATTTTTTTAAATTTAAAATCATTTCAATTGTCATTAAATTATTATATAAAAAAGAAAAGTTGAATGTATCAGAATTTCCACGTTACTGTGCAAATATTATATAAGCAGTAGAACATACATGATAAATATATTGTATTTAATTTAAGAAAAACGTATATTGTTGTTGAAAATTAAGACATGAAACAGAAAATAACGTTTACGTGAAGAATGGTAAAACCTATTTTGAGTATTAAGTTATACATTTATATTAATGAAAATATGGAATACATTATATGTAATTACTCAGAATGAAATCTAGATTTAATTTGACAATATAATTTTCATTAAAATTTTGACTTTAATGCGTTGTAATATACTTAAATTTTACCATATAAATGAGCTTTCTTAGTGTATTAATTAAAGGGTAAAATAAATTGCATGTAGTTTATGACAATAATTGAAATCAATGAATATATCCATAAATATAAATGCTGCCTCCGGCGTTTATGAATAACGAGAAATATGGCAACAGGGTAAAATGTATCCAAACACACGGCTTCGTACCCGCATCGGAGTTTTTGAATGCTGAATTCAAACGTGCCACTTAACGAAGCTGTGGTTTCAGATATATTCCCACATTTAACGAATTAAATTATATTACTGGGGCTGTAGGATTTTTGTATGTCAAATTCGTTATAGATTTTTAAAAAAGACGGAGATTCAGACATCGACGCCCCCAAATGTGGCTTCTGCTCAAATTTTGTACTTCGAAAATGCAGAAGTTAGAGCGCCCCAAAGAGAACCGAATGTATATATGTAATATATATAAATTATGAATTGCAAGTGGTCGTTATGACGTCGCATAAATCTGGCAACACCATAAAGACAGTGAAAAATATTCCGAAACGACTGATGTATGTAAGAGTGCGGACACTTTCGGGGCCCGACCCCAAAATTACCGATAGTCAATTCATATACCGATTGGTATTTTCAGGGTCTCACCCCAACAGCACGGTATTGAGACCCTTCGGATAACGAACGATGGTGTTTTAGATTTTTAAATGGGGGAGGACTAAGCTCCCCAACATTTCCACCACGAAAACAACCGAAGATCGAATTTCTGGCCTCGGCTCTAATTTTTGAGCCCAAATTTGCACTTAGTCCAATGTTATTAAGGCGCTCAAAAGTGGCCGAGTTCATAACAACTGGAGACTACATATTTATGTTATTATTAATATATATATATATATATATATATGTATACGATTTCCGAATGATGGTCAAAATACAAAATAATATAGTGTCGAATAGAAATACACCGTAAACGCAGTTCTATAAAATTACAGTAACATATAGAGTAATTTAACACGTATTATGTTTACTTTTTCAGAACTTAGATTTTAGTGTATAGTTTAATTTTTACGTTTCTGGAATAATTTGTTCTAATATTATAGTATCTTTATTTATATAAGCATACATTTTTTTTAAAAAAAATTGTTTTCATACAAATTCAGAAATTATTCTTAGTGTAAAATTTTAATGAAATTATTTAATATACTTTTAATTTTTTATATATTTTAATTGTGTAATTAATTGAATTTTAAAATTCCTGCTTACTTCAAAATAAAATAAAATAATTAAAAAATCAATACAATAAACTTAATTAATTCAAGCTCATTTTGAGTAGATAATGTATACACACATATATATATACATATATTTAAAAAATGCTATACCAAATAGTGATCCAAAGTAGATATATACTTTTAATTAATATAATTGGATTTAAAAATTTAAGTCAATAACTACGAAATAAGCCAGTACAAATACTTCAATAAACGATATCATAGATTTCAGAAATCCTATTACGTCTAAACTCAACTTAACAAAACTGGCTTCATTTTTAAGAACGAAATTGAACATTAAAACATATACACTATAAGCGGAAATAGAGAAAATGGAACAGTTATGCTTGGTATTAAGTAACGCGGCGAGCGAAAATCATCTGAATATGGTGGCCAATGTGGCCAGTAACCGGGTTAACTTCATTCGTTATTATCACCATTAATACAAAGACCTCGATTTCGTCAAAAATATCTACGATAATATAAAAGGGGAGTAACTTCGAACAACGTATTTAAATCGAAATTTATCCATACGTATGCATTATTTCAGTTTTCAAAAATGACGGATATTTTTTTCTCTTATCCATATCTCGGATTATTATCTCCGGTGTAATTATCGCGACCAATTTTTTTTTAATTGATCTATCATTATGGCACTCGAACTACAAACCAATTATATACAATACGTGAACCGTAATCCGGATGGCAAAAGCCTTGACAAATGTTTTATCTCAGTTAATTTTCTCCCAATCGGCTCAAATGGGTTTCACTGGATTGCGAATAACGTAATTTAAACTTTGCCGAGCGCCATGAAGTTGGCGATATTTAAAACTGCGTAATGCAGCTACGTGTATTGAATTTTGAAATTGAAGCCAAGGTGTAAATTCGAGTATCGCGCGTTAACGCGTTAGCGATTCAACTATACTTCTGACAGCGCGCAACAGTACGTAACGAATAATAACCTATAATTATTACTGTCCACCGCATGTAATACGTACTATGCAACTGCGCGGGACGACACGCGTTAATACGTTGCATCATTTTTTTTTCTTTCTCCCTCCCACGGCTGTTTCAATTAATGCTTCTCCGCGCCAACGAGCTCGCCTTTATGAAAAGTCAATCAAACTTGTTTATTATATATATAAACCTTTTTGATCGTAAAACAAATTTTCGGAACGCAAACTGTTGCGCGCGCAACATCGAGCATCGTTTTTAACATAATTGTTTAAAATTACTTTTGGAAAAGTCCGCTGGCGTTATACCGCGATTACACATATAATTATATATACTTTTGTTTATGGCGTGTAATGAAAAATATTTGGTTGAAATACCGCGTCTTTGGTACGTTTATATTCGCGACACACTTTCGGGGATTAGTTAAACGGGCATATAAAATTGCGCAATAAAAGTATATCTGCAATCGACATGGAAAACAAAACTTATGACAGCGCTTCTAAGGATCGTTTAAATTTGTCATACGAATGCAAGATATATATTATTTTTGTTTCCGTCTTTTTATCTCGATATTATTCTAACAATGTCACAGAACATACGTTTTCAAATAAAACATTTGCTCACAGATATTGCGAATTTAAATAAAACAAAATATATAATAAAATAAAAGGACTTATCTGGACTACACGGTTCTTCCGCATAAATGCTTTATTTTTACAGTTTTGGAAAAGCATTCCAAAAATTTGGATCATAAACTGATGCTTCACATGTATATATATATATATATATATATATATATAGCTACGAAGCGATGTCTGTCATTTGTACTGTCGAAAAATTTGCGAAACGTCATTCCGGATAAATAATTCGTGCACTTTGCGCTACGGAATAGCGTTTCGGGCGGAACATTCACTTGTCGCAATAAACAGAAACATCTCCGCGCGGCATAATTCGGCTAAAATACGCTGCCAGTGCCGCGGCAATAAACGAAAGCGGCGTTCCCAATAATTTACGTCACGCGGCGAATTTAAATGTCTCTTTATCCGTGCGTTTCTAAAAGTGTGCATTTCCACGCTCGCGGTGTAATCGATGCTGAAAGGGCGCGCGTCGCGTTTCTCGTCAATTCAGCGAATTACAGTCGAGCTGACGTCACCGACTTGACATAATTCGATTCAATTCGCTTAATTTCGCGAAAATTGCCAATCTTCGTCGGCGCTATCTCAACCGTCCATACCACTCAACCTACTTCGCCTTTTTCCGCCAAAGTTCAATCATTAAAAGTTACGCGCCGAAAAAGAAGTCTCGCCGCGAGATATATCACACGATCCCGCTTGGGATATCGCACTCGAATTCCCGTCGAATTAATTAAATCGAAGTCACGAGCTTTGAGCGAATTAAATTTATGCATCTCATTAAGAGACGCCACCGGCCAAATTGATGCGCCCAGAAATATCAGTTGCCTATCAATTTGGACCAATCTGCCGGTTAAAAAAAGCCCGCCGATCGATATATTTTGCATCGACGTACATTGATCGCGTTCAAAACACACTCGGTTATTATTTTTATTCCAAATTAATAACGACGCTTGTTCAGTGATATGCCGAGCACTGACGGCGGCGGATTCAATTTAATGAATTGCTTGCTTTGTTTGTTCTTTGTAATTGGTCTTACATTGTATAATCTTGCTATAAAGTGCACTGTTATTTGTCGTTTCAGAAAATAAATATCTCGCGCGTACGTCGCAATGTTGCCATAATTCACCAGTTTTAAGGTTCGCTTATTTTTTGTGACATCGGTTAATATGAATGTCAGATTATTTTGACGTGTGAAATTGTAATAAGGTCATTTGAATAACTCACGATTCAAGCGAGCCGATTTTTTGGCTATGAAATTTTCTAAATTCAACTAGAATATCATTTGGAGTGTAATTTCTTGGGATTAAAGCGACGATCCAAAATTTAATTAAAGTTTCTGAAAGTGAGCGTTTCATTGTATCAATAAACAAAATTTCAATTTAAAATGCATGCTCTTCGAAAATATAATCCTGGTTTAGATGAAAAATATAACTTAATGAATGTTGCTTCGTGTGAAATGAAACGTTATAGGTTTAATTTCGTGAAGAGTTTACATGACAGTAAAATGGCAGCAGTACATTCATAACACAAAGTCACCAGTGTAACGAAATTCATTGTTGAGTTAACGACCTCGAAATAGAGTGACAGTTGAATGACGTTTCATTCTAATTGTGAATATGCAGCTTGGAATCGGTGGTATAAAACGAAATTTGGCATCTTTTCAGGGTTATAATGCAGCGGTGTTTAAAGTATACATTTTAAACAGTGATGAAAAATATTTTTATATCAATTTAAACGTTGCATTCATCTTCTTTCTTCTTTTTTTAATATTTTGCAAATAGTTTTTATTATGACATCTATATATATATATATACGTATATACTTTTCATTTAAACCATCGCGAAGCATTCTTATTATACTTTATTGCAGTTTCGAAAAATTAGGTCAGAACACTTTTGATCTAATATGCAACACTAACAATTAATGTACGTGTGAAAAGTTAAATATTCCGAATTAAAAGAGTATTATTATATATTTAGATCGTGCAAAATGTTAATTTCTTAAGACTTAAGAATTTGCGATGAAATTATTAATAAAGATTTCGCTAATTCATTGATTCGTGTTTAATTATTAATTAGCGTTTATGAAAATGATATTTCGCAAAAAAGTAAACAAAAAATGTATCCGTGTAATCAACGGTTTTAATAAAATAATGCATTCAATGCAATTTTAACGCGTCATTGTGTTTCAAAATGTATTCATAATAACTGCTGCAGAAGTCATTATAACAAATTAATTCCAAAACAATTTTAAATATATTATATACGTGTCTGATATTCTCGTTTCTCTTAAAATACAACAGGGTGTTATTCCAAAGAATAATTTTTATTTGTAAAATGCTTTTTACATTCTTATATAATCAAAAGACTTTGCAAATTGAAATCTTCAAAATCAAACGGTACCTAATTACCAGAAATAAATTTTAATGTTAATTCAAATTACCGTCCGTCATTTCGTGACAAACGATACGAATCAAAAACTACAAATAAGTCGACCCGTGCGTTAACGAAGCTTTATTCTTTATGACAATTGCGCGAAAATGTATGATCGCTACCGTCGAAAAAAGAAAGAGTCAAATCATCCGCGAAGATAAATGATTCAATTTGGCATGCGGCCGTTCGTCGCGTCAATCGAAAGTCAGTTCGATCCGAAAAGGTACGCTTTTTGCTCGCTTCTTCATCCATCAGTTATTTATGTGTACGCGAAAAACGCGACTTCGCGCCACCTGGTCGTATTATTAATAGACCGTTGTAATATCGGGAGCGCGTGTTCGCCAATTCGAACGTAAATTTCAGCGTGATTTAACAATTCGGTGCATTATGATTCTGGTGACCTGCATATTAGCATACAAAATTAAACAGTTCGCGCTCGAACGGCCGAACCGATATATATATATATATATATATATATATATGTGTGTCTATACTTTTATAAATATTTTCCGTACGATCGCGGAAGTGACTTTGCAACGCGCGAATTATTAGTTCCGGCCGCAGAAATACTCCCACGCGCGCAAACACGACAGTCAAATTGTACGTAATAAACCCCCAGGCTCGGGCATTCTTTTTCTTGGCCTCATCGGCAATAAATGCCGTACGCGAGATTTATACGCAAAGTTAATTTTCGTCAACGCAACTTCGATGGAACGCGTACGCCCTCTACCCGTCACGAAAATGCAGTTGATTGTTGCCATTAGATTAATAATTACGAGGCAAAATTTTGTTGCGCAAAACGCGTGGGAGTTCAATTGACAGCTGTGATATGTTTATTTTCTAATTATACGTGTAAGTGTTTTATGTAATTCTACAAGTGTATGTATATATATATGTATATATATATATAGTTTCCGTGCAATGGGATACTGAATTATAGAGACAACGCAATATTATTAAAACATTGCGTTCCTTTAAAATGCAATAATTTGTTCATTATTGAACCGATGGTGAAACACGACAATCGTAATTTGATGTGATGTGCAATGACAGCTTAATTCATATATATCTTGACTTCCCATGATTAATAACAAATCCCGATTCTAAAACGACTAATTATCCTTCCCAATTTTTTGTCTTCGATTTCAAACGCGCGTATTTACTATATATAACAACGTAGTTACACAAAAGCGAGTTTTGACACTGCAATCGGTGTTTGCAAAAATTGCAAATATTTGAAATCATCAACGACGGTTTTATATATATATATATACATATAATGTAAATGGATTTTCATTTAATAAATGAACCGTAACAACGCGCCACGCTTATTAATGAATAACAATTTCATCGCATGCAATTACAATCTTTGTCTCTTAAGTACAATTACCATTAAAATTGAAGTTACGATTAATTTCGCTAATTGATTACATTGAACTTTTCATTAGTCATTAAGGATCGAACGAATGTAAAGTCGAAGTTAAAAATGATTGCTACTCGGAAAACAGTAGAATTGAGGAAAGAAACGGCGTTCGTTTAATTAATGCTAATGCATTTAATTAAAGGCGTCAATTACATTAAGAAGCGGTAGGTTTGGGGATCGCGCTCTGCGATCGATGACTCACCCATGCGATCGGTCTCGCGCGGCGTCAGCTGACCATCCGGGATCGACGGCTGTTCCGGTTTTCCAATCTCGATATCGGTCTTGGTCGTCGCGCATGACCCGCGATTACTTCACCAGCGTCGTTACCGGGCATTGTACCAGTGTTTCAAAGACAACGATCTTTCTCTCGCTGCCGGCCGATTAAAACCACCGAGCCGTTTGCATCGCACGCCAAAGTACAATTAACCGTGCATTCGTTTTCATTAGCAAATTGTCCGCGTTCATTTCCTCGACTTTTCCGCCGAATTTTCTTATTCACGATTGTTGCGTTCGCGCGAGCGACGTAATAAGATATTTGACTTTTGGTTCGCGCGTATCAAATTTTGTGCTCGCGAGGTTTTTAAACTTAAATGGTATTAATTTGATACGGATGTATTTAGGTCGGGAAAGATTAACAACGACGCGGTGATACCATTGTTTTATCGAAATGTTATTTTTGTATAAATTATGGTTCGTTCTGGGAACACCGTTTCGGTGAATTAAATTAAATAAATTAGAAATCAATACTGGAGAAAAATGAATGGAGCCTTTGAACGTGAATGTACGAATAATGTAAGATTCGAGTAATTGTACGAAATAAATACATTCGTGTATGTAATTTTATTGATATGAAGGAATATTTCTATCGTCCGAACTATCGTCGATCGAAGCTATCTGTCAGAGCGTTAATTTTGTCATATTCTTATAGGTTTAAATTACGATCGTATTCTAAATTAAGAAATTGCGATTACAGGAAATCAAGCACGAATTAATACGAATAACTCTGAACGCAATTTGAAATCATTGATTTTAGACGTTATGCGTTGTTATTACTCTGTTACGGGAATAAAATATTTAATAACGCTTTCAACGGGAGATAAATAATCATTCAAATCACGTTTTTAATAATCCATTTTGGAAATCTCTTTGATCGGATTATATGCCGAAATAAACCTTGATATGACAAATACCTACATTTTCCGTTATGGAAAATAATTTCGCGTCCGGTATTAAAAAAGTTCGTAAACAAGTATATACACATTAAATTTCATTTTGCATAATTTCGAACATTTTGCGCCAATGCGAAAACGCGTTTCAGCAAAACAAATTACTGTCATTTACAAACACAATTCCTCGTTTTCTTTCAACTTAAGTCGGAATTAAAAAGAAATGTATTCGTCAAAATTGGTCGAAAAGTGAAATGATTATTCCACAAGCCCCATCCAATTTGCGAACATTGGTATGTAAATTCTCGCAAATCTTTATGGCAAGTTCGGACGTAGAAGTCGTTCCCGATTTCTCGGGGTAAGTATGCTGTAAAATTTGATTCTTAAAGTGCTGGCGAACAAACGGTTATGACAATGTCTGGGCGTTGTGAAATCGAATCTGCGATTTCTCAAGTTGCAACATAAAATCGAATTTGCGGGTATCGTCCTCTCCGAGTGTGGCACTTTTTTCGACATAGGTCGACTGTTCGTAGCACTTTTGACACAGTTTTCGGACCACTCGCAGGCAAATCCATAGCACTTGCGTAGCCAATGAAAGATAATTGAATAATCCACACGGCATTGCTGCGTGTTTGCTGTGCGATAAACCGAAACCAGCGGTTAAATATTCAAGGCGTGTGTCGGGAATGGCTGTAATTTATGCCCATTTATCTATTCCGCAAATAGTTGCTTAACGACGCGTCAGCAAATATTGGCTTGGATCAAATGACGGAAAAATTCGATTGAATTCCGCGCCCGAGCTCATTTGCGTAAAAAATCGCGCCGATAATTTCAATCGCGAGCAAGACCGATTTTGTTTCCGAGAATCGACGCAACCGCGATTGTCATTGATACCGTTGTGCCGACCGAAGATCTTTTCATCCTTCACGACCGTTTCGGGTTCAGAATTGCAAGCAGTTTTACTTTTTGACAGCACTCGGGCTAGCGCAGGGAGAAAGTTAATTGCAATTTCAACAGTCTTTTGTTTTTTATAATTTCAATGTCAAATAATTGCGCCGAGTTTTTTACGCGTGAATAATTTTTACAAAGCTAATAAATCGGAAAGTGATTGTGTGGAATTTTTTCAACTACGTGAACAATGTACGGTTTCCGTGTACGAAGATCTATTTTATTCGCAAAGCTCAGAGCAGTTCCTTTGTCGGAAATTTGATTAAAATCGTCGGATTTAAAATTTCGGGTGAAAATTTGTAGAATAGGGCGTTGCGGTAGGAATTATATTCCTGTTAAAAAATGAGTCGAATTTTTCAGTTCGCAACACCCTTCTGTCTCAATTTTTCAGTGTCACGGTTATTATAGCGACACTAGTAAGTATGCCCGTAAAGGCTTTATTGTCAACACCGTCAAATTCAGAATTCATTTTCCGCCGAGAACTAACAGGTACACCTTTCCTCGCGACAGACTGAATTAAGTTCGCGTTCATTATTAGATACAACGAGTTGCGAGCATTTTCAATTAAACCGATTGTTTAAGCAATTTCAAGGACGAAACCAAACATGTTTCACTCGCATGCGTGATCCCCGAACAGCATCGAAATAACGTTGCAAATTTCGTCCAAGTGCACGTACACGTTCGTTAATTCCGCGCTGCCCGCTGAAAGGCGTCTCGACTCACTGAAAGGGATCCTGACATCGCAGAAGCTAATAAAACAGAACAAACGCATAGAATCTTCCTAACCCGAGGTAACACAGCGGACCCATCCATTCGCATCCGGCGGTAAGACCGCGGCGAAACAGCCCGATGACGTGCAAATTCGGCGCACCAACTTCACTCCACCACATCTTCGAGTCCGGCTGGCGCGTCGTGCAACTGTCACAGCGGTCGTCACAGGGTAAAATCCGACCAGGACAAAGACGAGAGCGAGCGCGCGAGGACGTCGGCCGACAGCGTCGCGACTCAAACTAACCGCGGCGAGGAAGCCGAGGGAGGAAAAGGCGCTTTGTCCTTCGGACTGGTCGCGGCATCACTGAAGGGCCGTGCGACGCCCGCTAACTCACGGTCCCCTCTCGGCGGGCCCCCTTCCGTCACCCTCCGCCACCTCCCTTCCCCCCGTCCCAGCCACGC
>JABFQC010001940.1:0-17503 GCA_022817085.1 Psilanteris sp. ZL-2020
ACCATACACATCAGATCGTTTAGTTTTTGAAACACAGACTCCTGATGATCCTGTTGCCCTTGATGATCACCCATTTCTATACAATTTTTATCAATCGTTGTCATAATTTTTGATTCATGTAAAAACGTGTACTATGGTATCAAAATAAGACAGTATAAAAAAAGGAATTTCAAAAATTCAGTATTCTGTCCATGCCAGCGATATTGATAACCAGCTGAAAACAAAAAACTGTGATTAGAATCAAATTTGAAAACAAAAAAATGGAATAAAAGCAGACAGTAATAAATGAGTGCTTTGAATTTGCTAAATGTTATTTTATAAGAATTGTTATTGATTATATATCAGTTATGGATATTTCATCTAATATTTTAAAATGCCCTCTTTTTTTCTATTATACTTTTTGAAAAATATTAAGAAAATAATGATAATATTAAACTTACTCATTACAACAAAACAGATGATGTTTATAGTAAATGAACAGCAAAAATTAAAGTAAATAATTATTGAATTCTATTAAACTTTAAAAGTTTCAATTGTATCGTTTTTTTCAAATGTAATTGAAAATAAAATGTTTTATTGGTTTATACCCTATTATCATTAATCACTATCATCTATTATCACAATATTCAAAAATAGTCAAGGATTGTCGTAAATGAGCAGATGAGTTTAGGTTTAAAATTAAAAATAACTGCTAGAATGACCATTCTTTTAATATTAACACATAATACTATATGCATATTTTTGTAATATTATTTTAACAATAAATGGAAACGTTAAAAATTTCAACTAAATTTTATCCCATAAACATTACCTATGATTCCAATGTCGCATGACCAGCCTGACTACTTGGACAATGAAGAGTTAAAAAAATGATAATCAGGAGTGTAATTGAAATGTTTAATTTTGTTTCACTTTAAATTAGTTTGTTTATCGATTTCATCTTGTTTCAATGTCAGTTCAACTTCAGATGTGGATATAGTTATGTGACGATAGACATATATTCCTCCAATGTTAATTTTATATGTTGATTGTAAAGTATAGTTTATTATTAAAGTAATTGTAAGTTTGCTATAGCAAGTCAGCATGTAAAGTAACATTTTAAATTATATGTATAATATATTTTTTACATTAAATATTATACTAAAGAATTTAGGATAAAATATAAGAACAGTAGAGTACCCAGTACATAAAAGTAAATGTTTTAAAAAAACATACATGTAATGTTTACTGAAAGATAACATAAAGTTAACTCTCAGGGTATATTATATTGTATTAAATATGCAATTATTGAAATTATATAAAAATTATAAATATTAAAATACAAAATTATAAATAATGTTAAAACGTATTTTATTTAATAATTGTACAAATATAATATTAATTAGAAACTACACATTACATAGAAATTTACTTAAATAAATTTTAAAAATGACTATTTAAATTTTGATCAACTGTACAAAGATTGCAGAAGGTAAAGTTTGATCAAATCATATACGCACAGTTGTTTTCAATATGTTTATAACATTTTCATTTTAAAATATTTTCAGAACATTTCAAATATACCAACATTTATTCTGATAAAAATTATAGCAGTTTTTCTCGATGTTATTAGAAATAACAATTAACATCCATTTCTTAAAAATCATAAAAATAATGATTTATTTTACTAAATAAGTAAAGTATACACGTTTACATATGCAGTTGTCAAATTAATAATAATTGAAAATTTTTATTTTTGCTCAATTATAAAAATATGGAAGTAATAATATAGTATACCTGTAATATTAATAAATAAAAAAACATAAATACTAATAATAGCTATACTTATAAATTGGCGAACAAAAAAACCTTTTTTATATAAAAAACAACATAATCAAAAGTGTTTTGAAGATTTTTTAAAATTGCCCCTTATTATATACACAAAGTATAACTTCAATATAACTCAACTATAAATAAAAAAAACAAGCAATTTTTTTGTAGTAAAAAATAAAAAATAACAGTTAACTGTTTCGAAATAATGTATTGTTCACAACACATTCAAGAATCTACGCAATTTCAAATACTATACCACGGTAAACCAGATTCGCAATTTTAATAACCCATTAAAGTTATCCCAATGCGTCGGCTAAATTTTTGCAACCGAGTTTTGCGATAGCACGAAAGATGTCGCCAGAGGGTTGCGTCCGCAGGACTAGCGGCGCAGAGCGAGACACCGGATGCGGGTGCGCGCGCGTGCGAGAGAGACGCGCGCGAGGGCCGGATCGCGTGCGCCTTGGCTGTGGCTGGCGCGCGAACAGCGGCCAGCGGTGGCAAGCGGCAGCACCGACACCACCTCCACCACGCCGCGGCACCACCATCTCGGTTCGCGGGACGCGGGTAAGTACCCTCACTCCTTGCCTGCTTGGCTGAATCAGTCTGCACTCGCATGTTCACGAGATAGCTCTCGGGCTGGTAGTTTGCTTACGCACCCACGTACCCCCGTACACCTGCTTGCACGATAAGTCAGCGGCTCGTCCACGCCGCGGCTCGACATCAAAAGAGTTACACGCCGTTTAAAGAGGTTAGGTCGCGCGACGCTCGTCCCGTTCGACCCTCGCGCGCTCGTTGTCACGACTCGTCGGCGTTTTCCCGCGATGACAGTTCGCGCATTTTGGTTTGTTACGATTTTCGGTTGTTGACAAAAGTCGTCGCACCATGCTTGCACGCGATTCGCCGTGACAGGCGCGAAAGGTTAGGTCGCCGGCCGCCGCGCGTTCGTTCGATTCGAATTGTCGCGCGCGGTCATTGTTTTGCCACGGTTTTTCGCGCTTTCGCGTTTTTGGCTTTTGGCTTGTGATTTGCCGCGAGCGGAACAGCATATTTGTCTTCCGTTGTCCGTTTCGTTCATCAACGTCGGTTAAATGCAATTTCTAATTGTTACGTTATGTTTTGTTATGCGTTGGAAGACTGACTGATTTAAGTTTGTTGTTTTGTGACGGTCTTGGGTGTCGTTTTGTTTGCAACAATTTTCGACTCGAGCCAATTGTGAGGATTAAAACGTTGCGTTGAGAAACGAAGGAAATTTTATTTATTGAAATACATGGTGAATTGTTATTTGTGAAAGTGATGCGTTTTTTTTCTTTCATTATGCCGGGTTATTGTTGTTTGATATTGCCAAGTGTGCGTATATTAAACATACTGACAATCGTTGACAATGATGTTTTGCGAAAGACTATAACTTGTTGGTTTGGTTTTGAATTTGATTTTGATGGCAATTGCAGGAAATGATAAATAAGAGTAATAACAAATTAACAACATCGAGGATAAACGGTTTTCAGAATTGAATGGTTTTGAGAATTATTGTGCATTTTTTTGTAAATTTTATATATTTATCATCCATATGACTCGCCGTTCGTTGATTTTTAATTGTTTGTTTATTTATGAATTGTTTCAATTCATAATCGTTTAATAAATATTTTTAAATTTAGGTAATGAATGGTGTTATAGAAATTAATTTAATATTCAATGTTTAGGTTCATGGATATTTCTATAGGATTTTTGTAACGAGACTTATTGTATTTTGCTTTTTTTTAAGTAGAAGAAGGCAATATCAATCTGTTAAGAAATTTGTGAATGATAGTTATGAAAATAATATTCTATTCTATTGAAGAAAATAAAATTCTAAATCACCTGAGTATTAATGTATTGAACATGCTGTTTGTGAGCATAGATTACATTTCATGAAAATCTTGTTTTATACTGTGAAGTTTATTTCTTTTATTTTGAATAGAAGTTTTTTATATTCAGTTTATATTTTTTTCTTTAATAGATTCCAAAATTTAATTTGGATTGTAAACGTTTGTATTTTTCTTATATAACTATATCAAAGGCAAACAAAGTGATAAAATTAAAATTGTATTGCTTTAATGATTGAAAAGTGTGTTTGTTTACATTCAATAAACAATATAAATTATATTATAACGTTATAAATATGTTTTGATAACATATTAATTTTGCATTAGTAGATTTAACTAAATTGAAAATATATATTACCAGTATCACTTATACAATAATATGGAATTATTTATTGATTTAATTTGAAATATTTGAGTTTTGTCATATTAAAATATTTGTATTTAATTAAATAAATATTAATATATATATATACATTTTATTGGAATGATTTATTACAAATAAAGTGCAAAATATACAGATAAATTTTAATCATTACAAAATTTTGATGTTTTATTACTTTTTACTGAATATGAACCAAAAGCTATTGAATTGATTACATTATTATACATTTTCATTAAAAGGAATCGAATTTTTAAAAAATTGTTCAGGAATTTATGTGGATTTATATCATATAAAATTCATTTTATTGATTTTTATATGTATGTAATGTATACGTCTATATGAAATATATATAATAAGATAAATAAATAGTTATTAAGTAATAAAATGTTCAGCCAATTTATTGACTATAAATGATACACATATAATATCAGGTTTTTATGTATTTATACGCATTTGCCTATCATATCAAATTGTAATTTGATTTAAAAACTGCTCAACTTAATTTCTTTTGAGGTAAAAATTTTATGCCAGTTTATATGTTAAAATAAATTTGATTGATTACATTTATAAAAAATCAAAACATTTAATTCTGGAATTATAAATAATTTTGAAAGAAATTTTTGTCTTACATTTTTTCAATCTATTGCATTCATTATTTTTATATTATATTTAATTTGATTAAAACTGGTAAATATTCGTTATACACATCTCTATAAATAAATAACTATATATATTATTACATTAACATAGAGCAAATAACAAAATAATTTCATTTAGTTGATACATGTTAATATTATACTTAATATTTTTATATCACTAAAACACTGATATATAAAAAAAAACTAATAATTTAATAATATTCATTAAATGTCTGTTTATTAATCTTTTAAAGAACAAAAGAAAAAGCAATAGTGTTATGTTATGAGAACACAATTTTATTACAAACTACTTTTATTAATGGCATGAATACATCAAATTAATCTATAAATAATTTCAAATAAAACCGCGAACTCTCCTGAGGTTTTGTAGATTTTTTAAATTTATTTCATGAAATTTTTAATTATAGAATATTATTTATTTTACAAAAACAAATATATATAATGATTGAACAATTATTAATAAAAAGAGGAAATTAAAAATGTACCAATTATAGAAATGAATTTTCACCTGCAACATTCGTGTAACGCAGAATGTGAGAGAATATATTTTTTTCCTTCCACTTTCCTACGACAAATCATATAAATATTAATACAAATGAAGAACTTTGGCTTTTCTAAAATAAAATTTATGGAACAGACGTTACAAGTAGAAACGTTTAAATTACATAAGTTAGCAAAGTAAAATCCCATTCCCAGTTAAAACCCCTATTAAGCGGTGATTATTTGAAAAACATTCAGCAAGGTGTAATTCACAGGCATGAAAAAGAAATAACTCATCTGCAATTTAGAAATTTTGCCTTCTTAAACAAAACTGTAAATGAAAGCTGTCGATAGAAGCATTGCTGTTTTGACTTTAACAGTCAACCGTAATTACAGGTTATTTAAACGCAATTATTAGTTATTCGTCACAAATGCTCTTTTATTTTTCATTTCAAATAATCTTCATTGAAAAATTACGCATTAATACTCGCATAAAAAATATATATTCGTACATAGACACACACGTACACGGAAAGAAAAAAAGGATTAAAAATTACTCATAAAATATCAATTGTGTGACAGAAGTGTAGTATTTTGAAATAATACATAAAAATTTTGCAATTTTGACTAAAATATGTGCAACAGTTATTAATTTTTAAGTATAATTTAAAAATAGAACACCACTGTCACACATTTAATATTTTGATAGTAGTTTTTAATACGATGTTTCTTTCCGTGTATTACGTAACGGAAAACGGAAAAAAGGAAAGAAAAAAATACCATTGAACATTAAAATGCACCAGTTCATTATTTAATTTGCATACAATTACTTTCGTGATAAACGATGAATCGAAAAGTAAGCGCGCCCATAATGATAAATAAAGCGGCTGTCGAGATATTGCCGAATTCGCTAATAAATTCGATTCGAATTAAAAACGAATGACTCCTTTTAACATTAAAATTAACGGCCATCCGAGCGAATCGTCACTGAAACGCCGCGTTCTCGAAGCCGATCGCACCCAAACAGAACGAATCGCGCCGCAACCGAACGCGTGCAAAAATAAAAAACGATTCGCGATCGCGTGAGCGAAAAAGGAACCGATCATCGAGCCGGCTGCGGCGCAATAATTCTCGCGTATCGGCGCGGTTCGGTCCGAATTCCTTTTGCCGATCCGCTCGTTTAAAGGACGATCGAGACCAAGGGTCACGTGACCCCGCGGCTCCGGATCGCAACCGTGTCGAGCGCGCCGCAAGATGACGCGAATGCAATTTTGATTTCGACGTAATAGTGCGTATCGCGGTCGTCGCGGTTTCACGTTTGCCCGCGTAATTTAGTTTCGCGTATTCGCGCCGCGTTCGTCGTTTCACGACGGATCAATCGATCAGTGACTCGAATTGCCGAACTGGCAACGCGGACGATATAATTACCGGCGAACAAACGTGCATTTCTGAGTAATCGTTTCCATCAATATCGCAGCAAATATCGGGCGAATTTCGCGCGATCGCAAAATTCGGCGTCGTCGACGGTTTAGAAAAAGTTCGCAACAAGTTCGCGCGGTCGTTAGGATGGTCGGGGTTGTTTGTGCGGTGTATTACGATACGAGGGAGAAAAGGACGCGTTTAAAGTCGCGTGTAAAATTCGATTGTTTACTGTGTATGGGGTATCGAAGGGGGAGTAATTGGAAATGCTATGGAAATTGGTATATCGCGCGTTGTTGATTTCTCTATAATTTGAGTATTAATTACGCGTTTTGAAAAATTTATTAAATAATTTTTCGCGTGTTTTCAAGCGTATCCCACTTATACAAGTTTATGTAGGAGATTTTGTGTGAGATAATTTTTCTCAGCGAACGAATGGAATCGCGAGTTTTTAAGGGCGAGATCTTTTGTGAATTTTACTTTGTACACTTTTTGCAATGGTGACATTATGGTAGCAAAATGATAATAATGCACTCAGAAAAATTAAACTTAGGAAAGTGCTGTTTATAACACTAATTTGGCGACATTAAAACAAAATCCTAAAAAATTACTGTTTATAATAGCATTATACTAAAAAATAGAAGGTAAATTTGGTATGAAAAACTGTATTTTTACAAGAAAAACAGTAATTTTTAGGTTTTTACTTTAATATCTCCAAATTAGTATTATAAACAGCAATTTTCTACGTTTAATTTTTCTCAGTGTGGAAAGATATTAGTTTGGAAATGTTTAGAATTCATTTCCGTAGTGAATTAGAATTCATAATAGTAGTGAATTAGAATTCACTACTAGAAAAAATTGTCTTAAATGTTACTATTTTTTTAACTTAAGACACAAAGTGACTTATTTAAGTTACCAGCTACTTTAATAGAAGGTAATGTGCATTTGATTAAGATACTTAGGCGTCTTCATTAAATGTCTTAAACAACTCACTTCACGTTGTGTCTTAAACAAGACGTGTTTATATATTTTTATCAGTGTATGAGTGTCTACAAATATTTAATCGTTTAAATTTAAATCCATAAGAACAATAGTGCTAAAGTACGTTTCATTAAATACGAACGACTGGAAAACAATTTCAGCACATTTTACAGTGACTTATTTCACTTGTATTCTTTAGACAGTGACTTGTCCAAATTAAATTAAAGTACACGCATAAAAAACTTCACATAAAAATGACTGTTCAGTTCTGTACGTGTAAGACAAGAAAAGTTCTATTAAAATCGACTGAAGTTGCAGCAGAAATTAAACCAGTTTTATTACATTTTTATATTTTGTGAAGTTCGGTAAGTTTTAATGACATTTTTGTTTCGTTCTGCAGTTAATAGTGAACTGAATAGTAATGATTATTTGAAATTTGTTCTGCTTTTTGAAATCTTTATAATATAAAATCCTTTACGAATATTATTCAATCGGATACAATTACGCTAGTTTTATTCTTAAGTCACGTTTATTACACTGAAAAAAATAATCCTGCAAATTTTACCATACTATATTGTAAACATGGGATAAAGGAAAAAAATGTAAACAAATATGATAAAATATGGTTAAACCTTCAATAAATGTGATAAAAATTACCATACAATCTGATAAAAATAATATTTTCAGATATTTATTTACATTTTTTCCCTTTATCCGATGTTTACAATATTGTCTGGTAAAGTTTGCAGGATTATTTCTTTCAGCGTAAGAACATAATTTTTACAAATAAAATATTTTTATTCATTGCACTTTCATTTAATTTTCATATAAAGAATACTTTGTAATTGTAAACAAATATCTTTGTCTTGTAATCTTTTCATACAAACTTTACAATAATTTGCTGTGAGTTCGTTTTTAGTTTGAAGTGTAAGGTAAAATACGACTTGGTGGTCTCGGAAGAATAACAGAATTTTACTCCCTCGGTAAATAAACTAATCTTTCTAACAAACTCTGTCCACCGGGAGAAAAACAAAGTATTATTCACTCGCTGGCAAAAATATATTTTTTGTTCAAGAAACAATATTTCCTATCCATATTGAATGTATCAGGCGATTTGAATTATTTGAAAAGCAATGTGATACGCGCTTATTTGCACATTGGCAGTTATTCAGCTGTCATTATTTTTGTTGTTTTGACATGATTACATTTGCGTTGCCGTTATTAAAGTCCCGTCGACAAAATGTTGGTCTATTGACTCTTTAACCATAAATGTCAATAAAATTGCTTACTATGGATGTGATATTATTTCAACTGGATCAATTACGGTGTATTTAAAGAGATTAATATCATTTAGAGATGAATATTGTTTGATTATTGGTGAATAATATTATCCATTTGGACGTGGATTATAATTTTGTTGAATTTCTTTTTTTCATCCGCTAAATACGATATATAATTATTGTAAATCGCAAATGTCATAAATTGTTTATTCCCAACATTCCAATCGGTTAAACGAAAACACTTTTTTCACTCAACTCGTAATATTTAATGCGCGTGTATAATATATACCCATGTATAAATATATGCACGCATGTTCTTCGTTATATTAAATTGTTGATTTTTTTTATTCATTTATTTATTGATTTCATCTTGAATAATTGAAATAAAAATTCTGTTCATCGATTGCTCGTGATAACAACAAATTTATCACGACAATTTAATCGGTTTATCATTTATCTAAGATTAATAATAAAATTTAACTTATGTATTACACGTCTAGCGTGTAATTTATACACGCAATAAAACTTTTTTAATATAAAAGTTATTTATGTTTTTACGCGCGGCTATAAAATTAATATTAGAGAGTTAGTTTTGCTGTATTACAATTATTCCTAATTCCATTAACTGTACTGCATAATTTACTTTCAATTTGATTATTCATTAGATTTATTGTTTCACAAATATGCCTAATCAATTAATTTCGAACTAATGTGTGTATAAAGTCGAGTGACTTGAAATCATATCACGTAAAACATTTGATGGACAAATTATCTAAAAGTATAGTTACAGAATTTTTCTATTGTTTTTTTATTTTTTTTAACAACAAACCTTTTATATGCATTTCTTGATGAATCTTATTTTGTGGCATATCAAATTCCTTTTAATGTTTTTAATGTAATGTTTTAATAATTGATTTTATTAAGTTATAAACAATAATTTTGATACAATGTACGCATATCATATTTATTTGACTGTTTAGACTAATAATGAGTTATATATATATTATTGATATCATTGCATTATTAAGCTAATAAAAAATGACGAAATGAAGCTAATGTTAGAATAGTAATCAATAGTTATATAATATAATAAATTATATTAATATTCAATTAACTTATATAAACTTACGTTCACTAATTATAAACATAGTAATGTAAGTCATTATCTGTAACAGTGCAAAATCATATTTACAATGAAATCATTCAATTAATACATTATTTTTCGGCTGTAATTTAGTTACTAATTAATAATATATATATTTGTAACATAAATATGTCATAATAATAATGATAATACAAATGATGATAGTAAATAAATTTCTATTAAATAAGTATCGGTGAATGAAATATACACCGATACTGACGTTCAATACCGATTTGTAATAAAACAAACAATTAATGCGGGAGTTAAATGTCACATTATTATCTTCTCCCTTTCCCTCCTCGTATGTTGTTAATCACATATAAGCTGTTAAATCACGACGGCAGCAAAAATCGCTGTTAAAAAGAGATAACGAAACTTAATCATGGAAATTTAGTTATTTGTCAATATTAAAAATGCATAAATATACAATCAAAAGCAATCGGCTCCAATTAAACGTGCATTATATACTATATGGTCATTCGATCTAGTGATTAAGATATCGTATTCGAAAAATTAAATGAAGTGTCACGCGATGCTAATGTTTCACACCATTTCACTTTGTGTTTTAGTATTTCGTTACAAATCATATTCTGTATTTCCTTTTACATCGGCGAATATATACATATATATATATATATATGCATATTTACATATATTCCTGCTTACTTGAAATTAAGTTAAAAGCATAACTCAAATGAATTATCACGCAATTATTAGATTAATTCTAATGAAATCTAAAATTTCAATCGATAAAAATATATCCCCAAAACTATCGATTTATTACAAACATAAATTTGTGTTACACAATTGAATTCAATTTGCTCGTAGTCGCGTTGAATAATCCGACTCGAGTAGTAGGTTTCATGAAATGTAGACGGCGCCAGTGCGCGACGACTCGTGGTGGGGATCGAGCGAGGAAGGGTGGGGCAAGTTTTAGTTAATTTTCGGTCGATTGACGATGCGATCGTGATTTCCGGACGCGGTTTGTTGTTGCTCGTTTTGGACACGCAACGATTCAAACTCGGCCACCGAACCGGTCGCGTTCGAGCGAGAAGCGCGGAAACGACAATCAATTCACCGTTCGATGAAAGCAAACGCGTTGGGAGATGAGCGTCAAATTAGTCAATAGTGCGTAATTTTGTTTTAGATGGATAATTCAGCGTATGTGCCGAACCAACTTCCGCCGCCTCTGGTCGTGTTTTCGCAGGCCGGGGGGTTTTCAGAGGCCCTGCGAATGCAAAGACCCTTCAATCCACAAGTTAGTGTTAAACACCCCAGCATGCTTCTTTTTAGCCGCACCTGCTTATCTCTAGAGATTGCTTTAAGTAGATATTGGTTTTTAATTAATCGACAGCGTTGCATGTATTAGTCGCTGTATAGGAAGGATTATAGCATTGGTTTGAATGGCTGTAAAAGTTATAAGACGTGAATAAGATTCCTCTTGAAGGATGAGAATTTTGGCTTGTGTCTAAAGGAATTTTAAAATGGGCAACATTTATTGATTATTTTAGGGCCGAGATGATAATTGTTATATATATGACACGTTATATTTTGGATTTATTTTATGTAACTTTTGGTGTATATAATTCGAAGTATTGTATATAATACTGAATATAATCCTTATATCTGATAATATAGAACAAACTGTGAGAAATCATGTTATAAATTTAATATAACCGCTAGTGTGTCAAAATTAATAACCAGTGATATATTTTTAATTATGTTCAATTGAATCGATTGCGACCATTGCATTAGCTTGTTAATATGAAATCAATTAATAAAGTGATTGTTAAGTTATTGAACGAACACTCCGATCCCACAAGTGCAATTGACTGTACACTCGCATTCGTTTAATCTTCGATGGTTAAGATAGTTTCTACTCATTAAAGAAAGTAAAGAAAAGTCAAATCACACCATAAGCTCGGTCATAAAATTATGGAACATTGCAGACCTGAATTATATTCAACTTAATCCATCGAGTATGAGTGTGCTGTAAAAATTACAATGTATCATGCATTATAAACAAGTCGCATGTTTTACATTCATTATAAATGCAAGAATACATAAAAGTTAAATATAAATTAGAATTCTTCATGGAAAGCTCATATTATGTATCAGACATTATGTACGAAGCAGATGCAAATGATGCTAAAAAGAGTGCGCGTTTTGCTATCGCCATATGTAATCTCATCAAAAATTAAATAAAATTTAAATTCTTTAGTTCTGCCGTTGTTGTTTGTGTTAAATTAATATGTTTAAATATATATATATATATATTCAATAAAAGTATACAAACAAATTACGGTCGCATGATTTTGAAAGCGCAGGATTTCACGGGTTATAAAGCAATCATTAGATGTTCCAAATGTGGGAAGGTATATATATATATAATGAGCGCTGAGTATTGACTATTGGATATTGGGTTACATTATGGGAAATTCCCGGACATAACAGTCCTAGTTCAGTTCAGGTCCATCGATATCTTGCCAGTACCACCGCTAACCCAAAATTACTCCATCTGTCATATTTATAGCCACAGTTTTGTCTAACATAATCGATGACTGGATTTCAACAACAAATCTTGTTGTTATTGACGTTTCCTTCCGTTTATTCATGATTCACAATTGTTTCTTTCTCTTGAATTTTAGAAACAAACTGTTATTGTTTTTGATTCAAATGTAAACAAACGCAGTTCTTTTTTACTTTTTTTTAATTTCTTAATAGCCTTCAACAAAAATTTGTTATTGTCGGTATTGATTCCAATCTAAATACTATTGTTTCTCATTCTTGTACTTATTGTGATTTCATTAAAATAAGTAAAGATATATTTATAATTCTATCATTGTTATTGTTCTGAGTTCTTTTAATGGAGACGAAAACTTCATTTTTTATTCTCCGACCTTGGAACTAGCGAAATAATTGCCAAACTAATGTTTTGTTTTCAAAATTTTCAATTTCTTAGTACCAAATGGTTTCGCTACTCCCGCGAAAACCTCAACACCAACGTCCAAACGGGATTTTCGCGAACGTCGCCGTCGGATCGTGTGAACGACGGAATCGCGCGCGGCATAATTCGAAAGATAATTCGCAGTTGGCGATAATGCGGTTACAATTGCATATGGTTCGGGCTTTGAACGACCGTACAAACGGTCCCGCGGTCCGAGCGAATTTTAAACCGGCGAAAATAACGCGCCGACTAACAACGAGCGCCGGTCACACAGATAAGAGCATTGTTATGAAAAATTAATTCATTTCGAAACAACGAGCGCGAAATAATCATTCTTGGACTGTAAGCGCGACGCGTGGGCGGGCGTGCGCGAATAAAAGATCGATTTTTCTATCCGGTTGAATGCGAATATTATTTGATCGCTCATGCGGCGGAAATGATTCATTACACGAATTGGTGAACCGTCGAATGATTGGACAACCAAAAAGTACGAGTTCAGTTACCGCGGACTGTGTAATTAAAACAATAATGAATAGCTGGTAAATCACTGATTGGCGCTTGATACAAGCGCGCATTTAGCAGATTTCTGTCAAACTCATTTCCCCTTGTAAAAGTATAATAAGCCGCGAGCGCGCGGCGCAAATTCGGCGCGCTCTCGTTGTCGGGCGGATCGGTTTTTTTCTTTCGTTTCTCTTTTTTTTTCCTCTATTTTTTGTCTCTCTTCTTTTTATGCGTGAAAAAAATGACGCGAGTCAACTTGATTAGTCCGCGATTGCTCTTCCTGTCTGCGGCAAGCGCTATTGTAAGTGCGCCACTTCGATATTTACGTTTTGTTGTTTACGGTTAAGCGTTCAATTGCACATTCTTTGCATTGTTTTGTCCCCGATCGTTGCTCCGGCGACAAATTTCATTCGAACGCGACGCGCAATTATTTCTATATTTGCACGCGAAAAATTTCGACTCGAGTGCGCGCGGCAAACATTGACTCTGACAACGCGGGGCCGACGCTTTGTTGACAAATATCGATCACGCGTTGGCGGTTTTTTGCTCGGTGTCGCGCGGGCCAATCGACTCGCGCTCGTCCGGTCCGCTGTCTTTTGTTGACGTTATTCATTGACGGGCATTTAGCAGTCGTTGCGAGCACGGTTTACGGCGACGGAATTGTGGTTATAAAGTTTATTCGCACGGAGTCCCGCGAACGGGGTTTCTTGCCGGGAAAAGAAGGCGGAAGAGAAAGAGGGAAAGCGAGATGCAATTGAATACACGTTTGTTTACATTGATGTTTGTTGTTTGTTTACATCAACGTTTTCCGTTTGTTTACGTTAAGGGTTGTTGATTGTTTGTATTGATGTTGATCTTCTTTGTTTGCAATGACCGATAATAAGAACGACGTACATAATTATTTAGATTTCTGTCAAATGTAAACAATCAATTGACTCGCTAGTGGCGTCCTCTTTTGTTTCACTTAGACAGTTTAGAGTTAAAAATATACCGTTTGTAATGCTGCGTTGATCATTTTTAAGTAAAAGGCGAGACTATGTTTTTGGATGGTAAAATGAAAGCACAAAGAGTTGGCGATTAGTGAACTGATGTTCAAGGTCGAGATTTTCCACCCTTGTTCAGTAATATGGCGGATTTGCATAGGTTCTCTGATTTTTTTTATTTAATTCTTAATTGCCGCGCAACGAGCGCGATTCCGTGATTTATGAAACGTACTAAAAATGAAAACCCTCAAACGGTTAAAGTGATTAATGTGATATTCATGTGAACAATGCATTCGTCAGGAAGAAAGATGTTCCAACATGAATGTGTTTAAACCTGGCATAAAAACTAACGTTTGTACGCATTTGTAACAAGTTTTAAATTGATATGCTTCAGTGTAACACAGGTCAAATCACTGAATGCAATTTGCTACATAAAATGACCATTTGCGATAACTGCCTGCCATGTTTTAAAACCCAAGTGGTACCGACTTCCGTCCATTTCCATTTCATGATCCGGGGACATTTTGTAATTGCTGTAATGAGGTTAAGGTGACACGTAAATTGTTCATTACTAGTTAGAATCTTTTAACTATAAAATTTAGTGCAAAACATGATAAATTATGTTTCATTTAAGCAGTTTATCTTAATAAAAGAATTTAAATATAAATGAAAAATAATTAAGTTTCTTTTACATGTATTTAAATGACGTCTATTTTTGTAACGTATTTTAAGATGAAAAAACAACGTGACCAAAAAATATGTCTAATGGCATAATAAGTAAAATGGTATTTTCTTTTATATTATCATTTTCCCGATATTAAACAATGGATTAAAATGTCAAGCGAGTATTATATTTAATATTTTATGAGTAGAAATGAAAAAACTGTGACTCCGGGGCAGCAGAAACAAAATGATTACGATTATATGTGCTTGAATCTCCAAATGTTGCATTTCAACGAATCGTAAAAATATGTTTAATCAACGTGTGTCATGTTCAATTTTATTTTAATTGCAATAATTGATAATAAAATAATATTGTCAAAATTATTACTATTCAAAGGTGTAACTTTTTTGTGTAAAATTATTTCTTATGTTCATCATCATCAACGAATGGTATAAAATCATTTTGTTAAATATTACATAATATTAATAATGAAAATAACTTTAAATAAGAAAATAAAATTAACAAAAAGGATTTACTGAATTCTAATTCTAAATATTGATGTACAATCGTGAATGTTGAATTGTGACAGAAAACAATAAGATTGAGCCGGGCTGATAACATAATACAAATTTAAGGTTAAGGCAATCGAATGCTGAAGACGATAACCATATTTGTATTTATTGGAAGCTATTGATTTGCATAGAATGGTGAGCCAATTTCAATAGCTGTCTTATTTGTTACACGCGCACGTTTGTACATGTATACAGTGGGGTATACCGCATGAAAATATTTTGATTGAAAATCATGCCCAATTACGTCTTACTAACTTGCGATTTGCTATTGTCAATTGCCTGGCTTTATTCACATTTCAGCTGCTTGTTAACCTGACATTAGAATACATTTATTCCAAATTGCTGCAATCATTGCTTATTAATCGCCACGTTCGAATGACAATTTGTTACGGAGGCATTTCGCATTGCAATAAAATCAAAGTTTCGAATCAGAAATGCAGCAATTCCTTGTAAACGTCGTTACCTTTTACAGAAGTAAAAGTAACAACGAACAATTTCAGGAACCAAAATTTTTAGTTTCTAAACTTTGACTAATTCGCAGAGAAGGATTCGCTCCTGGAAAGCCATCTTTTCGACGTAAATGTCAGTATTTTGGAACAAAATAAAAAAGGTCACGAAACATAAACACAAGAAATAAACAAACTTTGTGACGTGTAGGTCAGTTTTGTTTTGATTGTGTTACGAGTTGCGTTTTATCTGTCCTTTTTTTAATTTGTATCTAAAATATTGGACCTTTGAAAGATATTTTTAAAAGTGTTTGGTTAGTTGTATTAAAAATGAAACGTTTTATCGTTCTATTTTCTTTGCGTTGAAACAAATTCAGATCCTTCTCAGCGATTTATGTAAAAAAATGATCGTTAAATAAAATAATAAATCGATTAATAAATTAATTTGATTTGGAATTTAAAGTTAACGGATACCAAGGACCTTCAGGCACCCTTCAGCACGGCGGCGGCGGCCTCTCTGGGTTACGGACTGCATCACATGTTACACTTGCAACATCAGTTCCTGCACCCCCTTGACCACAGGTTACCTTTCAGTGCGTTTCGGCCGTTGGGTCCTTCTGCGTTCGCGCCACCCGGAAAGTGTCTTAAAGTCGAGACTGGTAGTAGTACCGTGTCTTCCGGTTTGACGAGTCTCGGTTCGTTGTCGAGCATGTCGAATATGTTTTCGCCGTCGCTACCGAGTTCCGTTCCCGGTGGACCGGAAGTCGCGCCGCAGAGCCCCGCAGGCTCGACGAGTCGTTCGCCACCGGGAACGGGCAACGGATCGGCCACCGGGGCCGGGTCGGTCAACGCCGGGATCGGCAACCGAGGCCCCACGCCCGAGGAGGAGGACCGCGACACCAACGCCACACCTGGATCGGAGAACACCGAGAGATCTACGCCTGAAGAAGGACGACCTTACAGACGTAAGTTCTTTACCAGTCTTAGAGGCCAGTCGACTGGATAAATAAGTCGAATTGGTATTAGTGTTAGTGTCAAGAAATATCTTATATATCAACGTAGATAATGTTTTTGATTCGGGATTGGGTTTGTTTCGGTGCGACATAAAGAAGGATGCCAAACATTGTAAACACGCGAAGCAACTAGCGCGAGGTCATTTTTATTTTGTTTACATTATTTGTCTATTACGAGGTTAAATTGTTTGTTTATTTTAATGGGAAGGTCATTTAGTGTTTTTTAAGTTAAATTGTTTTGTTTACAATGTTACGCTTAGTGTTTATTCTTTTGCGTTCTTTTTTAATCTGATCAGAAAACTTTCAATTTTCGAGACAAATGGAAATTTTAGAAGCGATTTGCAGAAATGTTGTATAC
>JABFQC010001941.1:0-17502 GCA_022817085.1 Psilanteris sp. ZL-2020
GTATATGAATGGTGTTTAAAATATCATAATATTTCTCTGTGATTATTTTTACCATACGTATAATAATTTTATTATATAAAATGACAAATTAATCAAATAAAACGTTAAACAATTAAATAATATACAGAAAAACTGCACATACATAACATCTTTGACTGCCTTCTCATAAAGTATAGTAATTTTACGCTATACTTTTTTCTCCGTGTTCAACTCGACATATCTCGGTTAATAAGTGTTGAAATGATATAATATTTTGTTCTCTAAAAACTACATTTAACATACATTGTTTCTCGTAAACTATTTTTTTGCTTAAAATGCAATAAACAATTGATAATTAATAATTATATTACCATGTCGATATGTGTGCTGTCCTACTTTTTACTTAAAAAAGTATCGACGGAAATTAAAGATACAAAAAACTACAAGCGGCAAAGTTTTTTGTCTATATTTGAAGATGTTTTCTATAAATTTTCAGAAAAAACAATTAATATTTGACACATTTATAACAATTAATTTAAATGCGCTCAACCGCGCGTCCGCACTTGGAATTGAACAATTTCGGTATGCGGTCCAAGTACATTAGTTTTGTTTTGTACTTGGAGTACTTCTTTTGTAGTTCTTTTTTAAATTTTAAATTTATTAATTAATTATTATTTTATTATAAAATGTAAACAATTTAAAATTGAAGAATTTTAAAAATTAATAATTTAAATTCACAAATTATCATTATGTAAAGTTATACTTTTTATTTTATTGTATTTCAATAGTATTAGATGGATTATTTATCAACCAATAATATTGTCCTGTTTATATAGACAAATAATTCTTAGAACAGAATATATCGTCGGTTATGCCAAATACTGCTTCAATATTATTCAAAGTTCCTTTTAATATTTTTCGTTATTATATAACATAATATAGTATTATATTATTAACATTATTAATAATAGAAAATTTTATATAATGAACAAAACTAAAGGTCGTAAGAGACATCGAGATGAAAGTAATTGGGCGAAAAATAAAGCAAAAAAATCTAAAAACAACGTAAGTGATTGTGGATTATAATTATTTGCATCATTTTATATGATATTATAACTATACAATGAAATAATAGTTTGTATTAAATAAGTAAATAGTTATTTTGTGTAGATACAGATTTTTCTGTACAAGAATTATTTTGTCTTAAAAAATATGACGATGTCGTCACGCGGCGGTCGACCGTTCGAGCGCAAGTCGGGTTATAGAATTAGACCCTTCAATTGGTATAATGTCTTTTATCATTACTTGTTTTAACATTAAATTCTTCTCAAAATTATTAACAATCATAATTGAATCGTTAATTTTATATTAATATTTTAATCACTTGAAAACATTCATGTAATTAATACGTTATTTTAATATATTTAATTAACACAATATTTTGTATACATCATATTTTCTTTATTCTTAATAAAATTAAAAATAGCATGTTTTAAAAGACTCGTAATAAATAAAAAATAATTTAAAATATATTATAAAATTTAATATTCGTATATTAATTAAAAATGCAGTAAAATTAAAAACCCAGAATGAAATAATAGTTTTATTAATTACATTTGTTTTCCTAGTAACTGTTATACTTTGTTTAATCACATTTAATTATTTGCTTAATGATGTTTATTTTGTTATCCTGTTCAAATTATAAATTTGAATTTGTGTGAATGTTATAATAAAATTATCTGTTTTTTATACGAAGAAAAGTCATGAGTCAAAGCTTCGTGTTGTGAAACATGTTAATCACGATTTATATAAACGTAAAAAATTAACGATTAACAATGTCTTTTTCATTTGTTTTGCATTTATTTAATTTATCGTCCGAAAATCAAAATAAAATAAAATTACTCACTTACTGAAACTATGTTAATGGTTTCACTGAATAATAAATAAAACAAAGATTATTATTAAATAATAGAAAAAAAAATCTCTCCGGCGGGGAATCGAACCCCGGTCTCCCGCGTGACAGGCGGGGATACTGACCACTATACTACCGAAGAATCGAAGGGAGGACTTTAAACCGCACTATTGTTCAGCTAAGTCGTGTTACCTAGATGAGACATTATGTTATGATTTGATTGATGCATAAATGCGTCTTTACGTACGTATTATCCGAAGTCCACGATGTTTTTATCACTGAAGTTTTAAATGCCCGCCAATAAGTATAATTTGCTTGTGTAACATTAATTGCATTCTGTTATTTTCCATTTATTAGTTTTTTACGTATATATTTAAGTCTCATAAAAAAACCATTTAAATATATAAACACATATTTAATATTTATAAATTATATTCGTCCGTGAAAGTTTGCCGTAAATATTTACGAACATGGGCTGTTTATATTATTTATATATATACAATGCAAATTTTATGTAATTAAAAAATAATCTTTCTGTTGACGGATTAAAGTTTCCAATATAAATTTGTCCCTCAAATTGTAATCTTCAATGTCATTATCAAGAAGAAATTTCAACGTCAGGCACATGGCATAATATTTTTTCCATATCCACCGTTAATTCATATTTTCTAGCATTATATGTTGTAAGAGAGTATCACCGTATTAATTTTTTGTAAATATAATATTGTAAAAATTTTTTGTTTAATAAAGGTAGATTATAAGGTAAAATAATTTTTTTACTACGCATAAATAGCAATTATCAAACGGCACTTTATCGGCTATATTAATTATGTAAAAAATATACGCAATCAAACGTTTTTTAAAATTATAACAGTACATGTATATAAGGCTAATGACACTTTGGCAGTGATTGAACTTTAAGTATTGCGATAAATATCACGTATCAGGAATTCGGGTTTCAAAGTTTACCGCGATCTGGAAGTTTTCCAAGATTTCTATTATAAATAATAATAAAAAAATAATAAAAACACACAGTTTATTAATAAAAAATAATTTAGTCGAAATTAATTATTTGTAAATAATTGAAAGAAATAATTAAAACAATGCGTTACTAAAAAATAATTTAATAATGAGTTTAATAAAAAGCAACGAAACAAAAGACACGGTGAATCAAACTATTATTACTGTTTACCGAGAACTTTGACGTCGATGATTCTTTCGAACTTGCACATTTGTTTGTCATTGTCAACGTACAAACTATGCACAGTCGAAATTATGTATCATATTGATCAAAGTTCATTTATCCAATCAATTTGATTAAAAGCGCGATGCTCTAATTCAATAATTGGATTAAAAGTACATGGCTAGCAAGTAAAATTAACATCCGTCCAATATTACGTTTTGATTAAACGATTTTAATGTCGATGCTTTAAAACAGTGAGTTGGCGGATCAAATTAGTATATATATGCTGATAATAATATTAGTATCTCATCGACGTCAACGTTATGTTGCTACGTAACAAAAAATATAGTAAAGAAAACTACATAACAAAAGCAAATTTGAATAGTAAAAAAATATAAAAAATCAAGATTAATGTTTTGTGTTATAAAAATACTATAGATTAAAATTATTCTAGTTAGAGAAAACGACTTGTCGAAAAATTAGTTTTAAAAAAGTTCAGTGTCATTATATTTATTGAAATTAAATTTATTAATTAAATTATGAAATACGAAACACAACAAGATTTATGTAAAAATAAGTATTTTAGGGAATTTGAATTTTTTTTTGAAAAAACATAACTTAACTAATTCTTGGATGTACCGTTATATTGTAATGCTGTTTCGTATATGATAACATAAATAACAAATATTAATCAATGTGTGAAATGTTAAATTGTATACACACGTGGGAAAATAATGCATTGGACCAATATAAAAATTACTTTTGTTATTTTACTTAAGTAAATGACATCGCAGAAATGTAAATAAATATAAAATGTAAACATATGTTATTTCTCTTTGACTTAGCATTCATTAGAATCTTCTCAAAACAATATAATATTTAAATGTATTTTATAATTTGTTTCATTTTTAAATATAATATTTCTACATTTCTGTATTTTATACTAAGAATTGATTTTATAACTTTTAAGTATGTAATTTTTATATAAATAAAAGATTTTACGAAATTGTAATATATAAAATATATAGTCAATTAGAATAAAATAACATCAATTTATATGTCAGTTTGTTTGAAATGATTGAATTCAAGCAGATTTCTTCTCTTACTCTGTTGTGACTAAACGATTTATCAGATGGACAGTATTTTTATCTGCGACGAAATTGGATTTCTCTAAATAATGATGCATAGTTATTTAAAAAAACTACTTCAATAAACTCGGCGTGTTTCTAAATAATAAATAAAATTGAGGGTTTGGAAACAATAATGGGACATGCTTGAACGGCCGGTCGTCAATTTTTCAAATCGAGGGATTTTTTCCAAAGATCTAAAACTCAAAACGCGATTTAAAAAAAATCGAAATTTAATACGTAATTGGGCATATTTTTTGTTATTTGAATTTTTTTCTTAGACTTATAACATTTAAGATAAAAATGAAATGTGTATATTTTTTACTAACAAATTTAATAGCTTTTTTAACTTCAACTCGTCGTCAAATCTCGGCTAATACTCATTCAAATGCACGAGTTGTTGAATGTTGCGTTTAAGGACGAACCCGCAAATGCCAAGTATAATTTATTTCATTTATACTTCGTATATTTTACAATAAAATGTCAAACATACGTTTATTGCAGTGTGTATAACATAACCCCGAAGTCATTTTTTGTTAAAGATTCAATAAAATTCGTATTACTGGAAAAAGGGAATAACATAGACAAGCCAGACTTGTTATCACTATATTAACATCGGAATATTAATAACGGTAACCAACAGTCTTGAACCTACTGATTATTTTTCTCAGTAGTCTCAGTATTTTTTTTCATACATTCTTGTTTTTCTTAAAATTAATTAACAATACAGCCAATTTTATAGGAACTTTTTTTTTAATGTACGTTATGTGGAAATCATTGTCATTTAAATGGTAAACTTTATACTTCTTAAAATTCACAATAATTGTAAAAGTTACATCAATTTTGACCAATCAGATTGAGACTTTACAGAAATGAAAATATAAATTATAATATATTAAAATATTATTAATGTTTAATAAAATTATTTTCTGCATGTAGATGAATGTGAGACATTAATCCCTTACCAAAAACACTCAATGTTTAACAAAATACACTGAAACCTCACGATTTCGACCTCATCGGGACCGGATGTTTCACGACTTGAACGTAAACGGAAATAACCGAAAAACCCAAAAATTTCAAAATGCGCATGCTATGGCGCATAGTTCACAGTTGCGTTCCGTGTTTATATGCATATGTATTTTCAGATCAAATGAAGTTGAAATTGTTAAATCACAATAATAGTGAAATATAACTAAATGAATGATTTAAATGAACATATGAATATATTATAACTATTAAAACTAGGAAATAAAATCAATTTATTTTAAAGACTATATCATTCATTTCAATTCCTTCAAAGTCCCGAATAATTTTTCGTCGAAGTCGTGAGGTTTCAGTGTACGCAACTTGAGCATCATTTCGTACGCTCAAGTTAAATATTGAACATTTCTATAATTAAATCATTTATATAAAATAATTGTATTACAATTTATAGATTAGTTCAAAACTGAAAATAACAGTCAACTCTATGTAATACTCAACTTGAGCGTAGGAAATGATGCTGAAGTTGAGTATTTATGTTAAGAATTCAGAGTATTTTCGGTCAGGGATGTGCATTATCTTACTACCGATTAATGGTTCCAAGCAGTGATGCCAGTTTTTAGCTCTCTCTTTGTCAGAGAGATTTATCCTACAATGATCCTACAGTAGGTGAGTTTTTCCCTCTGCCGTTTCTGTCTCACTTTACCTGGCAACACTGGTTCCAAGCGAAGCTGGCCTCTCACGTTTATAATAATGTAATGCAACTTGTTCACTTCACAGTGAAATTATGTCTTAATGTCTTTTAAGACATTTGTGCCTTAAAGTAAGACGATTTATTGTAAATAATTATTTAATAAGATTTAAATTAAATAATATGAATATTAACCTAAAAATCGTATTATCATGATTCTAATACCTGTATTTGATAATGTGCAATTCTTGGGTATATTCGAATGAAAGTTATTTATATAGTTGTCATTTCTGAATTATATAGAAAGTCTTAGATAGATTTGATTGGCTATATTCTGAATATATATGGTTTAGATGTTCTCATACTCGTACTTTCAAAAGGGCATTCAAAGTACAATTCTACCTCGTCAAATTGAAAAAATTCTTTATGTCCAAGATTAAAGTGCCGTAAACTTTTTATTACTTTCTTTATAGCATTTGCAGTCAATAATGTCACTATAGCAATTTTCATAATTCTAGGATTCAATACTTGGTGGATCGAGTATTGCAAAAATTATTAAATTTCTGACAGGTCGTGTATTCCTTTTACGAACATCCAATCTGCTACACGGAATATGTTCCAGAATGGTGTAGACTGCCGCATCCAACAGGCTATAGAATGTATGATAGGATAGGATGTTGGTTCGGGCTGCATTTCAAATCTTATTAATTGTGGTATTAACTATAGTATGAATATGAAGATATGCCAATGCTCGTAAATATATTCTTCGGGTAATGGGAAAAGATGTTCAAAAATTAAAAGTATGGTTTATGTTTCATTTCTCTGGGAGTTGCTTATATTTTTTGTAAATTTGGATTTAATTTTGAAATTGGTTTTATTTATTAAACATTTGATTATATGCATTCAATTTTGTTTATTATTACTTGCATATTTTTTATTTTTTTTATGTTTTTATTTTTTATATATTCTGTGTAGTTTATTTATGAATCAACTTTTTATATTGTGACACACAGGCATATTGTACTTTGTATTAATTGGTTTAATTGTGATAGTTGTCTATATTTCAGAGTTACAGTTTATTCCAGTGGATATTAGAAACAATTTTAACCTTTGAAAGAATTTATATTTTATAGTATATATAAAAAATAGGTAACAGTATTTTTGTCAAGTTTTTAATAATTATTCTATATATACAATAGTTTTTATTTTTCAGTAAATTTATTGATCATAAAAGAATTTGTATTGCATTGTAAAGATAGTTTTGTAATGTTTTAGTTTTAATTTTAAAGTAATAATAAAATATGAATTCTTTGATAATATTTAACCTACTTTGAGTTGTACTAACTGCCGATTAGTAAACAGGATATGTAATTGACTACACTAATTAAATGTTATGTTCTTATAATTATATTTAATTTTGAAGTATCGAAGAATGTATTAAACGTGACGTTATAATTCATTACAATTCTTGCTTATAACTAATAATAAATACAATACCTTCACGTACATTTAATGATCACATAAATATCATGGATACATTGTTGTATCTTTTTATTATTGTTAATTATAAATCCGTAGTGTTCATTTAAGTTATCAATATAATTATATCATGCGCTGAAATATCAAACGTTTTATTTATCACCTTGACTTTATTTGTAATAGCTTATTATATATACCTATATATACAATTACTACGAGTATATAACTTATTACATATTAGGTTTATTATTCATACATTTATAATTAATATTCGTTTCTAATTTGTTAAGATAATGAATGTTAAAATTATTGTTCACTTCACTATATAAAAAAAAAAAAACAAAAAAATATATATATATAAAAAATAAGTTTTAATATTAATTGCATTCTTCTTTTTATTACATTTTATTTATATGCAATATGTGTAGTTATTAATTCAGGTATCATGAATATTGGGGTAGTGGGAACTTAGCCCTCGTTTAAAAAGCTAACGACGAATTCACGCACCAATCGACTACGCAGAACGAGGCGTCCGAGCCTCAGCATAGTATTGTACTGATCCGTCATACAATATCAAGCACCTTTTCGTCGATGTTTCGGGGCTGCTGATTATCGGAACTTCGGGGCTGTCTTGTTAAACACGATTTCATTTATACCATACTGCTGCTTATCGGACCATCATACTTTGTTGCGAAGTTTCACAGTCTAATAACTATCAGCTTAGTCATATTTATATTTTAAATATATATATGATATATATATTTATATCAATTTAACCGTATCATATCAATAATAAATAAATCAAAACAAATTGTAGGATATCTTAAATATATTTACATTATTTATAAATAAAATATGAACTATAAATAAACATCTACAATAACACACCCAGCAGTGCTTAATTGTTAGATAGATTTCTACATTTTATTTTATAAAATAATATTTACTAAGTGTTATTAACAGAAGTATATGATAAAAATAGTTTGTTTTTCGAGGCAGAATAATACTTGTTTATATATTCAGATTATATATAAACAGATTACGTATAGTTGTATGTAAAGGTAGTCAAAGATGATTTTAAACGTGTAAATGCATAGGAATATTCTACTGGTAATACTACAAATAATAACGACTCTTTATTCCATTAACTCTATTATATATAATTTCATCTTTTATCGCAGTACTGGCAATAATTTAAACACACTAAAAACATTATCTTAATATTTTATTGCAAATAACAGAAATCTGTGTTACAAATAAAATAATTTTTTGTATTATATAAATGTAATATTGAAAAATAGTATTCATAATAAGTATCAATACTAATAAAAACTATATATTTATAGGTTTATATGTTTAAGTAAATATAAAAATAGAATATAATATAGTAATGAAAATATCTGTTTATATTTAGACTTTTTAAAATTTACTCTTCATTAATAATTAATTGATACAATAAAAGTTTATAAAGTATAATTGATTAAATATTTGAATAATTATACTTTATGACATAATAATTCTAATAATAATAAGTAACACCAGTATAAGTTGATAAAGGCAAATGACAATTAATCAAAAGTAATATATATATGAACGAGTTATAACCACATATATATTAATATTAATATACTTTGAACTTTCAAATAAAATCTAAAATTTTAATTATTTGTACTAAATTATTAAAATATTTCTTAATTAACATCTAAAAAAGTGATGAGGTGACATGTTATATGGTATGAATTTTAATCTGAACTGAAATTAGCTCATCATAAAATATGATTTTAATGACACATTCAGCAATACATTTTTTTGAAGTAATATAAGCTGTATAGACATATGTAAATTAATAGTTTAAATTAAACAAATTATTTACTACACAATGTTATGTTTAATATTATATATAATATTAATTGATTAATCTAGTAAAATTAGAATACATAACTACATAATAAAATAAATCTTTATCAAGTGAATTATATTTTTATTGTAAAGTTGAGGTATTTAGATGAAACAAACACTGGATTTGAAAAATGTATAATTCCAAATTTATTACATATACACACAGTTATATAATTATAGTTTCAATAATTATATAAATATTTATTAGTTATTTATTTTAACTGAGAAAACACTAGCATTGAAGAGAAATCAAGAAGTAATATATTAAAATAAATAAAAATGCATTTACTCAAATCTGATAAACTCGAGATGTTTATTTACAAAATGTGTAATATCACAGTTCGGTGGTGGCGATGCCCCAATACTGTTGCATTCTTGAAGCATCTTGTTCCAGAGAATCCAGTGCCGCGCTTCTTTCTTGAATGACTGCAAAGTCATACTCTAAGTTATAAGGCATTAATCTTTGTAAGCTGCCAAAATATGCTGCATTGGGGCCAGTATTAAGCACTCTTCTACCAGAACCTCCAAATCTTGTCAAAGGTGGGGGTCTGACGTTACGCATCCTGAGTCCAGGATCAAATGATCTGGAGCTGCCAAATCGTTTAGACCCTAAAAAAGCAGATGGAAGTAATACATGACTGGTGGTTCCAGCTGTCGGAGCTGCTGCTAAATGAGGAGTTGATTTTGATTGACCTCTTCTAAGGGGTCCATTTCTCCCACAGGGATTATTCAAAGTTGTTAAGGTATCTAACTCTTTGTCGAAGAGTAATTGGGTATTTTGTTCCAACATGTATTCCCAACAGCGAAATTGCTCATCGCTCAAAGTCGGGTCGCCAACATTTTCCTGTGTTGGACTAAGGCAAGTGGAAAGTTTTCGAGCATTCTCCTGACTTCGTACACTTTGTCGAGCTTTGTTTGCCGCCCGAGATGCTGTACTGCCACTCCAGGCACGACCTGAAGCGCGGCGAGATTTGAAAGTTCCATCACTATTAGTTTGGTCTGATTGACCACTAGGTGAGCTTCTGTCGTCGGCACTGTTGGGGCTACAGGCTGTGATCTCATCCTCAGGTTTTTCTAAATTTGTACGATTGTTTTTGAAGAAACGATTATTTCCATGTTCAGATTTAATAGATCTGCAAAAAATAAATTTTGAGTTAAAAACTTAATCATTAATATTATAATAGTGATATTAACTGCTATTAGTATAATATAATGTTAATGATGTATATATGTCATATAATTTTAACATTAACTTCTTCTAATTATATCAGATTACGTTTAAAAACAAGTATATATTTAAAAGAATATAAAAACAAAATTGTGGTTTTAATATATAGATAAATCATAATTATATTTGAAATATATATTCTTGTAATTTATAGTGATACATTTTAGTTAAATAATATTTAGTATATTATTTCCACTTTACATATATATATTAATGTTGAAAAGAATCATAATTTATTAATATAGTTTATATTCGTTTATAACATTAAGTTAATAAAATATACTGGTTGAATAAACTATATTTACATGCTAATACTAATATTATAATATAGAATTATTACCTATTAACAATATTTTTCAAAACTCCATTTAAGTAATAACCCTCACTGACGTGACAACAACAGGGAGCAGGTGAAGATTTACATGTGGACGGTGGCAAGCAGCAAGGACAAGAACAGGATCCTGTTTCGTTCCTGTTTCTATTCTTTCCAGCTGCCTGACCAAATTCTTTCATCATGCGATCAAAATCTGCACCATCCGGTGGGCTTTTTAATCTGACGACAATAATACTTAAATTGTCTTCTGCTCCATAAGCCTGGGCTAAATCTTGAAGACGTTTCGCTGCAAGCACTGGATTGGCTTCTGCCCGAGCTTCTCTTACAGCTTCTTGTACACCAAGCACTTCCCATAATTGTTTATTTGCAATTATAACAAACTCATCGTCTTCTTCTAAAATAACTTCTTCATTTACTGGGTCCGGAACTACAAAAGGGAACATTGATGAATTACCTAATTGCTTTTTGGCACACGTTCTGTCTTTATTAGGTGGTGCCAGCACCAACGGTCCTGCAGCACGACACAAAACAGCTTTGGTTTCTCCAGATGACGCAACTTTCAATGAATAAAATCGTTTGGATTGAAAGTTTTGATTTTGACCTGTGTTAGAATTGGATGAGGAGAAAGATGAGGAACAAGAAGAAGGTGTGGGAAGAATTGCAAGTTTCGTTAAGTGTACCAAAGTAGCATCTACTCCATATTTTTGGCCTTTTTCCTTCAATTCACGATGAACGGAGAGCAAAGTGTACTTTAGATAATCTTTTGAGGTCTCTCGAATTGTTTTTTCCTCCAGAAGCAAACGAGGTATCATTTCTTGAAGAGTACTCGGTGCTTCCTGGTTAGAACCGCCATCGAATACTCCAAACAGGCCTTCAACGTTGCAAAAAGTTGGCATACGTACTTGAGAGACAAACAATCTGTAAGGAAATAATATGAAATATCTGATTTTAAGAAATTTAAATACTGTAAATTTTCTTCTTACCTTTCTTTAGTTCCAGCAGTTTCTGAAAATCCCAGTCGCCATGGTTGTTCAGAGCTTCTATCAGAAATGGCAACTTCTTGTTGATGAGGATGTGATGGCAAACTTGGTCGATTTTGACCGGAAACGTCTACTAATGATAGAGGTCGTTTCGAACGGTAAACTTGAAATTGGCGCGGGTCAACATGCAAATGGGAATTACAGGATATGTCTAAGAATTGCAGTTGCGAAGGAACCAAGGATGCTAAATTGATCCTATCCAATTGATTGTGAGCTAAATCGAGTACCTAAATATTGATAACAAAATAAAATGTATATTAAATAAAATTATTAATTTATTAAGTTATATAAAATTATTTTCACTTATTTATGTTCAATAATATTTCTTCATACTTAAATAGATATGTCATATGAAATGAAAGTGCTATTGAAGGTTGATTTAATCTTCAGCATTAACAGAATTGCTTTATTATTTAGATTCAATAACATTTGTTTATATAGTAATGAACTTAAATTCTTACTAACAAATTATATGATTAAGAGATATTAGGAATTAGAATTAACCGATATGCTGCGGATGTAACTTTTTTATGATATAGAAAATGTATGCATTATCTTCTATTTTTTAGTTTAAATAGTATGTGCATGGTCATTAAAGTAAAAATAGTATAATAATAATAATAATAATAATAATGAATATGTAGTATTTAATTTTTTGTTATTTTTAATACATAAATTGTATCTTTAATAAGTTAAGAATAATCATGTTAAATATATATGTATTATTATATAAATGCAATGAATCATTATATACATTCAAGCATATAAAATTACCTTTAAAGATGTTGTTTTGTTGAAGGAAGGGCAAGTCAATAATCTGTTTGAATGAACTCGTAAAACTCTCAAGTGTGATAAATTAGCTACGTTATCTGGGAGGTATTGTAGTCTATTTCCAGACAAAACTAGTTCCTCCAATTCATTCCACGATGCTATACAACTTGAAAGAAAATTACAATTACTTATTAATTTTATATCGGTGAGATAAATGCTTATTTGATTACAATTTATACACTAATTAATGTGTGTAAATAATGAATTAATTTTATTCATTGAAAAACAATGCATAATAAAGCCATTAATTAAAATATCTCGAAGGAGCTTTAAATGATTAAAAAACATCAATATTGTAAATAATATTTTATACACTATTTTTACGTGTTTGTATTAATATATACTTTTAATAAATTATTTGTTTAATATTAATTTATACCTTTCAGGTAATGTGTCCAAAACATTATAAGCCATGTGCAAAACACGTAAAGCCGAAAATTTGGACAATGTATCTAAGGCTCTGTCTGTTAAACAATTTCCAGTCAGATATAATTTGTCTAACATATGGCTGTTTTGTCGATTCTTTTGCATATCTTCATTATAAGGCAATTCAGATATTCGGTTGTTTGAAAGATTCAGTACTTTCAGTCTGAAATAATTAGTATAATTAATTAAGTCATATCGTGTATATATTTAAACGTTAAAATAATTAAAATTAAATAAAACATTAAAATAGAATTAATTTGATCAGTATGAAAAATTACAAAAAAATGTTTATAATTTGCATAGTTATTTATTATATATAAATTCAACATAATATTATTAATCATGTGGTTCTTACTTTTCTGTGCACGAAAAAAAATTTGGTGGTAACGCAGTCAGTGCGTTGCCTTGAAGTGTAAGATGAACAATGTTTAAAGGTTTTCTAGGCGGAGGTAATGCTTGCAAACTATTATGTGGTAAATGGAGTACTTCGAGTCTTGGTGATTGAGACAACAATCTGTCAGGAAGGGCAGTCAGGGCATTGTGCGATGCAAAAAGTGCTCGTAAAACTGGCAAATCTGTAGTCCATTCGGGCAAAGAATCAAGTTCGTTGCTGCAACAATCAAGTAGTTTTTATAGTGCTTCTTAAGTTTGTTCTCACGATAAAGCGACCTTTTGCAGATAAATTTAACTGTTCAATCAAATGGCTATTGTCTTTTAATTCCAAACAAATTTATATAAATACAATGAAAGTTATTTAATTAATTTCAATTAATCCAAAGGAATTATATACTTACTAAGAAACATCAAGATGTTCTAAATTGGATGGTACTGGCTCAATTATTAACTTTCTTAACTCTGAAAACAATTATAACATTTGAAGTTGGAAGTGAAGTGTAATATTGTCGGTGGATAATACTTAATTATATCAAATTAATACACTATAGTTTCAAATTAATGACATGATGCATATATATTTGTGAAGTATGATCTCTTAAAGTATTGATAAATATATATGTAACTAAAATATTAGAAATAATAATTTACAAGAAAAAGTAAAAATAAGATTTGTTACTTTTAATAATGATTTAAAATATTAGAACAAATGTTGAATAATTGAAGCATAAATTATTTGAAGAATCAATTTGTTACAATTATCGCACTTACTATTATTACCAGCGATGAGGGATATTAAATTCTTTCCGCAGAGGGTCAATTCTGTCAGGACGTTCCGAGCACAACGCACGCTCCGTAATTCTTGTAATGCACTTACATCTAATTTTTCGATGCTATTCTCACTGACATCTAGGTGCACTAGGCTCTGCAATATTATTTCCAATTTATCAGTGATATTCTTTAGGGGATGACAGACCTGGAAAATTGGGGAAAATTGGGAATTGTTTATTCTTGGAGTGATTAAGGAACAAATCAAGGATACGAATTAAGACATGTGGGAACATTCTTTAAGATTAAGATATATATATAGTCATGCAATGATAATATATATGTGTGCAGAAGAAATCACAAACATCAATATTTATTATATCGATATTTTTATATTTTACACAAACTTTTATATTTTAAATAATTTTTAATAATATGCTGCACATTTTTTAATTAACAACAAATTATCTAAGAAGTATATAATATTCTTATATCGGATAATTGTTATTTTATTTCAAAATATATTCATTTTCATATATATTAAAGTATTATAAATTAAATCCTAACAATAATATATTATAAAAATAAAAATATATTTACCCCATAATTTCCTAAGATGATATTTCCTTTTAGTTGATTATTTCTTAAATTAACCTTATGAAGATTATTTTGATTATTTTTCTCATCTTTATACACTTTTCCATTTTCCACTTTGGACAAAACATCCTGAAATAAACATAATAAATATGAAAATTTAGAAATGCAAATTTGTATATAATAAAAGGCTATTTAACTTGACATCTGTATAAGTTACATAATTATATAGATCATATGTATAATATATTATAATTGCTCGTAATAGTAGTAGTATTTATTTTATAAGTAAATTTAATAAATTATTTGATTTAACGAGTGCAATCGAAACAGTTTATAGCGATTTGTGAAGGTATATAATACGTTTCTTTTATTTTTGAATTCAAACTTTGCGCGCTATCTGAACACTGTAATAATTTGATGTACTTTCGTATCTCTGCCGCTAGATGGCTAAAATTTCATTTCTCACAATTGGATCAACATTTAAAAAGTATGAATACTGGTTCGGTCCGGAGAATCGTTACTCTGGTCTCCCTTCAATACACGCATAAATCTTTCGCCTTTTACTAAAGATTTCCGTGGAGGGGGACAATTGATGAGTCTAGTACTCAATTTTTTGTGAACCTGGCGCAAGCTGGGTCGTAATATAATACAAAAATAATTTCAGCTTTAGGTAGATATTGAGGAAAACAAATATTGTTTCTTAGGAATAATTTGTTTTTTAAAAATAATTACAGAAAATAGACAAATAAAATAACTTGTCACTATTTAACATTTGTATGTTTATAATATTACTTATAATGTTTATGGTATTGATGGGAAAATATTTTGATTTTATACAGTAAGTGTATATTACTTACAGTCAGTGCAAGATTGCGCATGTTGCAAGACAATGGAAACTTGACAAACAAATTTCCAGCGAGTGACAACAATTTCAAGTGTGGCAGCTCACCCACTTCCTTAGGTAAATCTTTAAGTCCATTTCGATCAAGTATGAATTCTTTCAAACTGCAATTAAATAATAAACAATTATTATTAAAATGTACGACTTGTAGAAATATTTAAATTTGTTCAAACAAAAATCCGAACAAAATAAAACTAACAATAATTACTATAAATTAATTAATATTTTTATATTAATTGGATTTTATTTTCTATTCAGTATAATAATAGTTTATTGATTTTATTTGGAATCACTGCCTGAATTCATTAATTCGACATTTTTTAATTTACAAATATTATAATAAGGTTATTTTATTTATTAAATTATAATATATAAAATATTGACAATCAAATCAATATTTAAATATATTTATTTTAATTTTAAAATTAATTATGAAATAAAAAATTGTTATTTCGAACTAATACTGTGTGTCGATAAAATGGATTGATCTTGTTATAGATAGTAGTTCCGCATTTTTCAGTCAGGCGGCGACACTAGTTAGATAAGTGCGTTTATGATTTTGCTTTTTGACGCTTCTATCATGGCATGTGCAATGTGCATTCAACGTACCGTTTATCGAAAGTCAATGGACCGAGTTATTGTTCTTAGACTTTCCGATGGGATAAACGTAATTGATGAGGTAGGCGGCTGTATTTCACGGGTGTAACGAACCGTTCAGCTTTACAAGTCGTTGCGAAAGTTGTACGTGCAAAATGATTTTATCAGACTTTGTGAAATTACGTGTGATTTCATAAAAGTTCACACAATTTTCAAAAATTTACACAAATCTAATCGGGAAAATTTTTATACTTCAAAAAGCATTTCATAAGAAAAAGACGAAAATGATTTAGTTGCTTATTTTGTTAGGACTCATTGAAGAGTTATATATTTTTTTAGTATTTTAAACGTTTTGAAGATTATAATTTAGTAGTTTTCCTTACACCCGAAAGATTTTTTAACTTTTATATTAAAATATGCACAAAGTGCATACACATATTTTTGGTACTTTTTATTGCAAATGTAATTATATTTTTAAGTTTCGCCGATTGAAAAACAAAACGTATATTTATTATGTTCTGATATAATGTACTTATTATACATTAAGTAATTAATATTATATTTTTTATATGTAATTATAATTAATATTAATTCAATAAATAAATGAAATATATTTTAGATAGGTTAGAGCTATGCCTATAATTTTATATATTATAAGTTATTACAAAGAAATGCATTATTTTTCATGCAAATTATTTATTTAATCAACATCAGTATATATTTTAACGTTCAAAAGTATTGTGAAACATTGAAGTTTGAAATTATTAAAGTGTTTTTAATAATGAATGCGAACTTATTCTGATGCTTAAATAAATATAAAATATAGCAGAATATTATATTTCACACTGCTTTATATTAAAATACAAAATATCTACCTTAATTACAATGTAATAAAATTAAAGCTATTAGTATTCTTTAATTATTATTTATAAATATATAATGAAACTCTTTATATTTTATACATAATATTTTAATCACTTTTAAGTAGTCTTTAAAATTGTTATTAAAAGTAATGTAACATAAAATTAAATATACAAATGTTTTATATTCGTAGGAGGATTTTATGTTACTCTATTTATCTGATTAAATAATTATTAAGGTTTGTATTTAATGTAAGTTGATTAGAGTATAAA
>JABFQC010001942.1:0-17496 GCA_022817085.1 Psilanteris sp. ZL-2020
GAAATAATAAGTATATATAATAAGACACTTACACTATCTTGATTACATTATCTTATGTCTTGAAATAACACATTTTTGTAACGTCACTTTTACAGTGTATTTTATATTTTTATAAGAATATTCGTTATGAATGCAATTCATAATGCAATCGTTGTAAAATATAAAAAATTTTATTCTATTATTTTGATCTGTATATATGTATATACACGAAGAAAAAGTTATATTCTAAATTATTTCGAATTATTTATTGAAGAATATTTGTTAAAATATTATATATATATATAGAACAAAAATGTGTCAGAATTCCTTTTACTTTATTTAAATAGAAATAATTTGCCATAATCGTACAGTAATTTTCTAAACATCTGTTCTACCTACGCCAGACAATCTACACCGAGAAAAAAAAATATATAATAAAAGTTACTATTTATATAATAATTTGAGGACAAGTGTGCAAATATAGTGCATATATTTTATTATATTTTGTCATATAAAAAAGTCGAAAATAGTAATATATTGATTAAATTTATTTTTTTTCTATTATATAAATCACTGTATTTGCACACTTGTCCTCAAATTGTTACATAAATAGTAACTTTTATTATATTTTTTTTCTCAGTGTATATAATTTATACTGTGAAATTTTTCTCAAAGTACTTATATATTTTTCTTTCTTTTCTTTTTATAAAAAAATTAAAAACCGATTGTATCTGTCGGGATTAAAATGTTTATCTGGATACGTTACGTTTCAAGATATGACAACCATTTCTTATACCGATTCAATCGTATCACATTATTATGATCCTCGCAGAATGTTCACATACTGTAATCTTGAAGCTTATACATGGTATTAATGCAAATGGATTTAAAGTCCTTAAATTTGAAAAATAATAATACCACAATTCAACTTTAAAGAATCGCTTTTGGCGCAGTCATTCTTAAAGACCACCGAATCCCATTTCGGCTCATCCATCTTAAAAGACAAAGGCGCGCATCAACACGAATTCAAAATCCGAAAACTCGTCACCGCGCAATCCTTTAACGGTCGCTCGTCTCCTCCGGACTGCGTCAATACAGAAGGCAACTTCGTACTTTTCGAAAAGATCGCTCGTGTTAGATGTGCACCGTCAAACCCGGGTTAACCGAAAGACCTAACCCACGTTAATTGGTTTGTCTTTTTTCCGGGCGAGCTCGGACGACGAGAAACAAAGACGAAGCAAGGAAGACGTGAGAGGATCGGAAGAAACAGAAAAAGAAGCAAAGCAAGAAAAAAGAAATAGAAAAAAAAACAGAAGAGAAAAAATGGCGGTATCTCGGGTAAGTGAAGTGTGCAGCGCGGTCGTGACTGGTTTTCGTTGCCGACGACAGTTTTCGTGCCAGTCTTTACGTGTATATACACGCGCGTAAGTGGTACCCCGAAGAGATGAACTCGCCTCGTTTATCACCTCCCCGCCGATAAATCAGTATAGAATGCTTTGCGGTTCCCCATCGTGTTAGAACGGTTTATAAGCAGCGACGAGTTCCCCGGAGTGCGATTATCTTCGCGTGCACCGGGTGTATGTTATCTCCTCTGCAGCGTGTAGGCTAATAAATACGCGTATAACCACGAGCCTGTTGGAGCATGCCCGTACGATAGGACGAAGCGAGGGGGGCGGACGGGGGCCCGGACACCCCGCGAAAACCTAACCCTTGGGGGTAAATTCTCACCCATCCGTCCCGTTCATCATTCTTCTCTTAACGGTTCGTTCGTTGGTAACCCCGCGCGCACACCTATCACGTATATCTGTACGCGTGTATTGAAATCGAGGGTGTGGCCGGACTGTTTATAAACCGGATTAGGGGATCCTCGCAGCAAGTTGGCAGGGTGTGTCGTTGCAACGAACGAGAGGCCTTACAACGCGCGCGTCGAACCGAGCACCGTCGTTGTCAATTTGTGATAGGTTTTGACCGCTGCCAATGACCGCTTAAGCCCGCGAATTAAGGGCTTTGTTACGCGGCCGTGTTCGGCGGATTCGAACCGATTCGGCGAGACGCGGTTGCCGATTGGTTCTGTCTTGGTTTCTGTCTTTGGTTTTTGGCGTCTTTGAATGCGTGTGAGTGAGGTAGACGATGGTTGATGGGTTACGGGAATTATTGTATGTGAATAGTTTTGGAATATAGCATGAATGGGATGGAAATCTTTCAAATTGGTTCTGGGATTATTGTGAAGGGTTTTGTCGATTCTGCAGAGAGAGAGAGAGTCAGAAGTTGTAATGAAGCTTTGGGTCTTGATGGCGATTGAATTGGATTGAGGGAAAAAGGGTGCTGATTTAAATTTGGGGTGGCCGGGTGTTAAATGCTGATGTTTTGAGTGAAGTGATTCAATGTTTGTTTTGTTTATTGTACGCGCAGAGAATATTTTGTTGATACAACCAAAATTTGGTTAAATTTACAAAATATTTGGTACATTCAACCACATTTTGGTTGAATCAACAAAACTCTTCTCTGCGTGTAGGAATATAATATAATATAGCTTGATTTAACAAAAACGAAAAAAGAAATAAAAATAAAAGTAAACAAAAACGATAACAAATGTACAATAACAAGACAATGTCAAATACAATAACAAAACAGCAGTTTTGTTTTATCACAACGACAAAGACAAGGACAAACGTAATAGCAGCGCAATGTCAAATACAAAACAACAAAATACGAAAACAAAACAAAAATGACAAAGAGTTTTAAATACGAAGTTGTCTCATAATAGGCAGACAATTTTTCCCATTGAAATTTCCCATTGTAAGTTCGACTTTAATTTGAAATTAAACATGATCAAACGCCGCTTCCAGGATTGTGAACGGAATTTTACTGATATTTAAAGCCGCTTTTCTATAAACAGTATTGATTATAATGAAGTACCGCGATGATTAATATTATATGGCGTTACGTTGCATTTAACGGAATCTCTGTTTTATCGCGTCATTATTACCCATTTGGTTCTTAATATATGAATTTCATAAATCGCAGTCCTTGATGTGGAAAATTAATATCGTATTATGCTTAATACACGACGAACGAAATCCAGTTTTACACAATGCTGAAATTTATAATGCGTACAATTTATGGCCAATATCGAAATTTAATACGAACGATTAAAATAACAAAATGAAACGCGCGCGTTTCGAAGGAACAAAAAAAAGGCATTTGTTCACCTGCTGTAATCGCGCAAAATCATTCGAAATGGCAAACACGAACCAAGCGCGGCACTTTATGCAGACAATTTGGCTTCGTAAAAATATATACGCGTACAACATAAACACGCAGCGAGAGCAGTCGTCGGTTTAATTTAAAAAAACGTATAGATTTTTGTTTCAGCGGAATGATTAGTGAGAAATAAATATCAATAATCACGCACACAAAGCGCCAATTTAAATATATTTCGATCCGAAAATTGGTGAATTTTATTTATACGCGCCGGAGTATAAAGCTGAAACTTTATGAGCGTGTGATTAAATAAAATATGTAGTTGGCTGTCTATTATATTGAATAACTTGTTTTGAATAATTAATCCATTAATAAAGTCGTTTATTATTTTCTCGTATTGATTTGGCGGCAAATGATGCATATCATTATTATCTTGTCGATCTTACTTTGAAATGGTTTCCACGCGATTCACTAGACCACACATTGTGTTGTCAAATAACATATAGTATAATAATATGGCAGAGAGAGAGAGAGAGAGAGAGGGACATATTTATTCAATTAATATTTATATGTTTCGCTTGATTTATGTACCGCGTTAATTAATACCGACAATCGTAAAATAGAATATCATTTGTTTGAAATTGGAATGGAACGAATGTGAGTTATTGATTGAACGCGAGCCAATCGTCAGGTTCGGATGAAAAGCAGATTGACGAGAAGAAAATTATTTTTCAGTTCGAACTCGTGAAATTCAATTATTCGCACTTTATTGGCAATTTTCTTTTTCACTTAAAAACGAGCGTCGTTAAACATTTATCTTTTCGCTTATATATTGTTATCGTGCGGGCAAAATAATTAGAAGCGAATTTAATCAGGTGTGTAAGCATTAATGATAAACGATAATTGCGTCTCGATGTATGTTGATGCAAAGTTTTTGGAAGGTTATTCAAATCAAGACGCTTATGTGCGAAAGTTTGAAAATAACTCTGAACTTCCTTTTTATTTTTATCAGAATAAATAAGCTGCGCTGCAATTAAATTCGTTTCATTGATGGTAGCAATTAGTTTATTTGCTTGATTCTACTTTACAAACATAACCTCACTCCTGTGTTTGATTTAGAATATGTTTTTTTATTCCTATACATAGATTTTTAATCTGCATAAACACATAGTTTCGTAGATATTGTTGATAATAATTTCGAAGTTCCTAGATCAAATACATTAAAAAACATATTTGTTATATATATTAAAATATAATATATATAATCATATATAAATATATCCAGTAACACATATAAGATTTTAGATTCTGTTTGATGTAAGCTAACTAAGAATAGAAAAAATAAACAAACACCGTGACCTTCTTTACAATAATATTTATGTTGTTTTTGTTTACGTTTTATTATGTTTATATTTTTAACCTTTTTTCCTCTTTTTATTTATTTATTTTCCTCAAACTTATGTAAACAAAAATAAATACGTATAATAGTGATCAAAATCATATTTCAGAAAGTGTGTCTTAACATGTACAATCGATTATGAGCAATATTAAATGTTCTTTAAACGTAGTATATAATGCTGTGTAACAAACTTTTTTCTTGTAATTTTTATATTAATGATGCACAAGTACATTGTGCATTTTCGTTTACACTTTGTACATATATATGAACATATATATTGGGAGCATAATACACGCGGTGCTTTAATTTCTGGTAATATTTAGAGCAAGTTACATTGGACGTTTCTCTGCATGTACTATCTATAAATGTAAATATGTATGCAAATGCAGTGATCCAAAAAATGTAACATTTCAACATACCGTGTATATCTCGAACAAAGCTTGAAATTTGACTCAGGACACGCGTGATCCAGCATGCGAGGAGGCATGGGCGGTTTGTATTCTGACTGTAACGCCCCTGTTTCCCCTCCAATCTGTAAGAAGTAGGGATAGGAGTTTCACGATTGGCCTCGTAACGAAGAGCGAGGGTCGGATCTCGAATTAATTATTCTGAATAAGTCGTCGCCCCACAACGACTGATTATAAAGTTTGTAGTACCATAAATAGAACCCGTTTACAAATCGCGCGAGAGAATAATGATTACGAACCACAGCTCATCCGACAACCCGAGCAGCTTGGTCTATTTACCGTCTTCATTGATCCAACGAAACTGCCACAAACCGAAAAGAACAAATTCGTATAAGCCTCGCATGAATATATACATACAGATTTGGATGATTTATATTTATATCGATAGGGATTTATTTGTTGACAAAAGTCTACAATAACAGAAGATTATGTTATTTGTTTACATTATGGGTCGAGTTTGTTTTGTAAACACTATAGGTAATAAGGTTAAATAAATTGTTATGAATATAACGTTGATTTGTAAACTTTAAATGTTTATTGATATTTTTAAAAAATCTAGTGTTTTTTTAAGATAAGTAATAATGCATTGAATAAACTACAATTTTATAATGACATTTCTATTACATTTTAGCACGATTAATAAATATTAAGTTCATAAATGTAAAGATTGGAATGCAACATTTTTAATTACGATAATTCAAACATTAATTATATTGTATCCATGTCAATTAATTGAAAGTAATTGGCGTTACTATTCCATATATATATTTATACTTTAATGTCGAAATTCTCACGAGATTTACACGAAAATTAGTAACATAAATGGCGCGTAACACAATACTAAAAATTATAAGTATGCACGTAAATTAACCGCGACTGTTTCATAAATAACAATGTAATTAATTCAGGAACTTCTGAGCTATGTTGTTATATATTACTTAATTAATTCCATTCTATTAATTAATAATTAAATTTCATTACATCACGCATATCAACGTAAAGAAACAAAGTACAATAAACATAAATATCAATTTCTTCCAGTCAAACCATTTTCAATTGCATGCATCATTAAGGAAATTTACTTGCAATTTATTGTATATCTTATCACCGTAAATACATTATTTGAAATCGGTTATATATTTATTGCAATCTTTCAGACGTATATTGTCTAATAAACTGTAGCAAAAATATAGCATCAACGCATACATAAGAAATAATGTAAATATTAGAATTTGTAATATAAACACAAACAATAGCAACATAAACACACGTGGATTTTAAAGTAAACAAAAATAATGATAAAAACAAAACTGAAATCCATATATTAGTTTAAAAAAAATTTTATCCTAGTTCATTTTCATAATAAAACAACAAAAATCATTATCCAAGGCGTTTAATGATCAGAATTAATTACGCGCGGTGCACATAATTCAGTTTAAAAAAATAAAAAATTCCGGCAAGCTCCGTACATCTCTTTCATTTTGCTATTCATCCGGGATCGAAATTCCGAAAGTTTCCTTGATCGACCCTCAAATGTGCAAGGGGGAAGATGGCATTCTTGTTGTGGAAGGATGTTTGATACAATTCTACTTCGATTCGCTATGCTATTGGTTTGAACAGATGTTTCACGCTTGAAAAATATCTTTCCGTAACGTTTTTCTCCGCTCGGGAATCACAATCTTTCCAATAATAAATTGTCGCTAAAGGAATCGTGCATAGAAAAGTACCGAATTGTGTAATTTGAATAATTCATATTACAACGTGATAATGAATATGACGTAAAAAACGAAACCAAAGAATAAGATGAAGAAAAAAGAACATTATTTCATCGTATGCGATGATTAATTTGTATGATATTACCTTCGGGAAAAGCGATTAATCATGATTTGGTAGTATTCTTATTCGTAATAAACAGTCATTATAATACCTAAATGTAAATTATGATTTAACATTTGTTCGCTGAAGCCATTATAAGTGCCCAAAGTGACGTTTCATTTAATTTTTCATTGATAATCATCTTTATAATGAATTAGCCTTTTATATCAATTCATCGGGTATATAATATAAATCATGCATGAAGCAGTTGATTTCGATCAGTTTCCACGATTACTAGTATTACTATTTCGTCAAATTTAGCAGAAGCAATTTAGTGAACCAAAGCTAAATTATATAGTTGATTGACATTGTATATGAGCAGGAAATGAAATAACAGTGGTTTGATTTAAATTAGAAAACCTGATTTTTATGTTAAAAGTATTTTTATTTACTTCTCTATGTGTACATACTTTGTTTACATACACAAAAATACTTGTGTTTATATTAGCAATGTTTTTATTTACATACAAAATGCTCAAATTTAGTTACAAAGTATTTTGTTTACATTCTAAATATTTATGTTTACATTTGAAATGTTTGATACATTTTGCAGCAATTTATTAAAATATTTGAAAAGTTTGTGTAGTCGTTAAGGGTTCTTTATTATATTAAAAAAACATTTGAAATTCATTTTAAAGTTTCGGAAATCCGATACATTTCATTATGTACAGTCGCAGATCAGAAATTGGTATGACAGAAATTATGAAATATTATCTGCATCGTTCAAGCTTTATCGATATCTCGTCATCGCCTATGGTACGGGGTTCGATTCAAGTTAGGCCGTACCTGCGACCGTCTGATGACCTTGATGCGCCACGCCCCCTCGTGATACCGCTTTTCAGGCCCTCCATCCAATCGTGCCGCGTTCGTTGATCAGCTGACTAGTCGAAAAAATTTCTTCATTTATTATAGGCCTATTGTAGATAAACGTGCGAGATTACACGAGTCGTAAAATGGAATCACAGCCATCCCAGGAAATTGTGAATGATTACATGTTTAGGCATATGGTGTATACATGACAAAAATCACTAAATTACAGCATTATGTGCCAACGCTTTACTGGTTCGAGGGACAGCAAACTATCTTCGCAACGATGCATTCATATATATATATAAGCGTTTAGTTAGACAAAAATGTAACTTTTAAGTAACACAAATGTATAATAGAGTGAAACAAACTTTGGAGAGTTAATTTACTCGTTTCTCGACCATTAACCGTTTGACGGAAAAAACTTGATTTTCAAGTTTTAATCAAATCGTTTAGGTTAATTACGATTTAAGTCAATTATAGGTAATTTGTTAAATTGAACTCGACTACTAAGTTGTAATATGATTTGTTTATGACGTATACATATACATTTAATTGAATTCTTTGATAATGATTATCTTTTTTTGTAAATTTTAATAACATGCACTACATTTTTTGTAAATATGGTATATACGATGAAGGAGAAATAAATTGGTCGTATTAATTATTAGTGCAAATAAATTTGACTGTAGAATGAATTTAATGGAAAATATTTTATTTCAATTTTTTTTAACATATTGTATTATGATTTAAGTAAAAACTTGTTTTTAACTTTTGAAATGGGAATTGGAGTATATATATGTACTGGTTGTATCTAATGATGTATAATTAAAGGAAATGTATGGTAATGAGTTTGAAATACTTATTTGGGTTTAAGTAAAAAATTACTTTTTTAGTATGAACTCAAAATTCATTCTTAAAACATTCAATTTCGTGAAAGCTCGATAAAATTTAATTAATATTTATAGTAATATATGCAGTAATAAAAGTAATTTTGATTTATATAAATTAAGAATATATATTAAAATTTCAAATTTAATTTATACATATATATAGATTGAGTTTGTACTAAATACTTCATATATGGTATATGTGAATAATATTTAAATATTCTATAAACCGAAACATTTTTTAAAACAATTTTTATTTTATTACATTTAAAAAATTGTATTTAGTCTTTCATTTCGTTTCATTTATCTTAATTCAATTATAATGAAATTAAATGTAAATTTATTAATATATATAACGTAATTGTATATTATATCAATTTTTACGCAGTCAAAATATATGTGATGTATAAGAATGGAGTTTGTACTGTAACATATATATTTACTCCCTACAAGCGTTTCTAAAAAGTCCAATCTTTAACGGAGATTGCAATGTTATATATCGCAACGTTAATATTACAATGATAGGGGTGCTGTCACACTTCTATATGAGTTATATAATTTTATACCCAAATATTTCACTCATCCTCATTTTGTTCAAAACCGTCAATTTTCAAGTGTATATGTATACATAATATATAGTATATATAAAATGGAAGAATTTTTTAATTATATATGGAATATTGAAAAATTAAACTAATACATATATATATATTTTTTTATGTTTATATATTTGTACAGTAATAATAGATATACCCAAATATATATGTATGTGAGGATTTATGAATCTATATATATATATATATATATATAATCGTAAATTATATATATCATTGAATTTTAATTCATCTTAAAAGTATCTAAATCGTATATAACTGTTTCTTCTTCTGCGATTGAACTTAAAATTGTAATATAAATGATATAGATGCATATCATAATTTATGTAATATTATGTATAAAGTATTTCTTATTATTTAGTACAAACTATTTAATATGTAGATCGAATTTTATTTTTTAAATACTAAAAATTAAAAAAAATAAATTAAATAATCAAATGATTTAAACATAAGTTATTGTATTGTAACATAATCAGTATATATATATATTCTACAATTATAAGTTTATTTAATGATACCTTTCACGACAAACTGCCATCTTGTTTCAAATTTAAGCAATGTTAAATATTTTATGGATGGAATGTTTAAAGACTGACCTCAAAACGATCGTGATAATGAAAGGGGCTTTTGAGGACAGACGCGCAAAATACAGACACGTTGAGTCCACCCGATTACGTTATATTATATATTTTTGCTGCCTATAGTAATGTAAAATTAAAAATTAAAGTAATATAAAAAAAAAACGTTTGAAATTATTTATTTAAATCGTTATAGTATATTTAAGTATATTATTTGCAATGAAAAAAGTTAATTACAATTATTAAAAACTGCAAACCGTATATATTACAATAATAAACATATTTATTGATACAAATGAATTCGTTTATAATCATTAATTTCGTACACCCATCCTTTAACAAAAAACACAAAAATTCCATTGAAATAAAACCATTACACTTTAACAATATATATACAAGCGAAGAATGACGCAGAGCGGACTTTCTTCAGCGCCGCATTTACAAGTGCATCACTTTAAGAAACGCTGAATTTAAATTGTAGGCGCAAAATCAGGACTGTTTTCGCCGCGCGGATTCGTGCCCGCAAGATGAAATATTCATACGTTTATAAATGCGATACAGTTATTACGTTCTTCAAACAGCCTGGTAAAATATTTATTGAGATTGTATCAAGGCATTCAACGTCAGGACGGAACAATTAGCATGTAAAACGCCAGCGTGTTTTTCTCCGGGCCGAAACGGTACGCCGAAGAGTGGTGCATTTCAGCACTCAAAATGACAGCTCGTGACAAAGTGGTCACGAGATGTCGTGTCGGACTGAAATTCGAAGTATGACGATTTTAAAAACGACGAAAGTTCTTCATTATGTGACTCGCGTGTTCCTAAACGCGGGGTCTTTCGTGTCAAGAGTATTACACTTTTTGTCGTATATCTTTATACCTAAACCCGAGCTCGGGCGAAAATTGATACGCGAGTTGGCACGACATTTCGCGAACTGCGAATCGATACGCGGCCGACTTCGGCCCTTTATCGCCACGAACGCCGCACCGACTCTAATTGTCATGTCCACAAATATGGACGCAGAAATGCGGTTAATCAGTGATTCGATTCCGGGAAGATACGCGGATCTGCAATTCAAATGCGAACCGCGAACGAGTCAATATTTTAATCGATCGGGCGAAATTCTTTCTTCCGACGCCCATAACACACACGAACATTGTGTCCGTTGATTTAATAACCAGTTGCGTTTGCTCGAGGTATACGCGAGGTTCATGTTTATTCAACGCGCGGCCGATATTTTACCTCGAAACAAATATTTCGTTGCGCCGCAAAAACTTATCTTAATGACCGGTACGGATCGGTTAATAAAGCAATAAAGCGCGATTTATCGCGAGACGATTGGTCCCGAATTTGGGGTCTCCGGGAGTGGGACTTTGGCCACGCGGGGTTGGACCGAAGCTTTTCTCGGAGCTTAATTAAGCCACTGGGATTGACGGAATCGTTTTGGCCGACAGCTGTCATGTGAAAAATCGGCAGCCCCAGGCAGGGCCGTGTGCCGGTCAAGTGAACGATCGAAGAATAAATTACGTTATTACGTGGCATAGAATACGGCATCTGCCATGAGACAGATAATATATTCGTCGGTTGGAAGAGCCTGGGATAAAAAGAGGACGGCAGGAGGGAGGGAGACAGAAGACGGGTGCGGCGCGAGAGGGGCAGGATTCGTGTACATTTTTGTATGAAGCGATTCTGCACGCTCAGCGATAAAGTTCGCGGATGGACAGGGAGAATGTTTGTCGACTCGAAGAAACGAATTAGCTCGACAAGGCGCGACAGAGAGGAGACGCGACGAGGGGGACAGATGCCGGGGAAGGAAGGATTTTACGGCTGTAGGGGAGTGGGGAGGTGTTGGCAGGGAGGGGTACCCCCTCCGTGGTAGAAGAAGGGTAGGGTCGGCGGAAGGGCGGAACAAATCGGGGCGGGATGAAGTGGGAGTGGGTGGGGGCAGAGAAGCGGAGGGGAAGCAATATCATTTTTCATCGAGAACTGCAGTGCAGAACTTTCTTTGACTGCGAAATTCAGGAGATGCGAATTAATTGATATGTTTCAATGGTCGAACGAGGTCGTAAATTTGAATGTTGTTGATTTTTGAATGGGATGGTTGCGAAGGAGTTGGGTAAGTGAAGGAAGAGTTGGAAGACCGGCATCTTCAGGGGAAATTGGTAGTTTTGTGCTAAGGTTGTTGGATTGCATAAATTGTACCGGATTATGAGCCATGGTGTTAGGAAGAACAAAGATTAGAAGTTAGAATTTGGATCGACCAAATTCTGTCCGAACGAAGGTACCACCGAACCGATCGTGGTAATTGGTACCGCATCAAAATATGATGTCAAATGCAACGATTCCATTAAAAAGCGTTAAACGCGTACAATATTAACCGAGCGTGGCATGACAAACATAATTTCTTCTTCGTTCTTATGAGAAAGGAACAAAAGTCGCGGTGTACGATGGCGAGAGGTCGCTGGGTAGGGACGAGGCAGTTCGGAACGCGATGGTGGGGTATCGCTCGCGCGCTGGGGGCCTGTCCACCAATGGGCGTGGACTCTGGCAGGAGCGTTAATAGAGATACAATCGAGGGTGCTGATGCACTGCACTCGTGCTCGGGCGTAGGAGGAGTGAAGGGGAAGGGTGGACGCGGTAAGTAGGGACTTGGGATTCCTAGTTTAGACATCACAGAGCGACGGATGGACAGTCAGTCAGACCCGTCACGCCACTCGCACGAGAACTCGCAGGCTTGAAACAAAAATTCTTCGAAAACTGTGACGATCCTTCGCACCCAAGAGTCTCCCGGACAGACGGGAGATGTCGCTTTGTGGCGCTCGCGGATAAAATGCTGAGACAGTGCGATCATTAAGAACACGTGGTACCAGTTTTGACAGTTGGTTGCCAGAGCTTGACCTTTGACTTTTTGTGTTTGCGAGTGCTCGAATTGTTTCGCTGTAATCATGAGTGTCGCGTTGGTCACTATGGACACCGCTTATGGTTTGCGGTTGGGTGTTGGACACCATTCGCACCATCATCATCGTCATCATCACCGGATGTGCCAATCGCCATCGCCGATGGAGATGAGGAGAGAAGCGGCCCAGGATATGGAAACTGCGCCTTTGAGATTTAGCGTGGTGAACATTTTGCGACCAGATTTTGGCCGGGAGGCAGTTTTGAGCAATTCCACCACCACCAGTCCGACCCGCGAAGGTCCCATACACAGTCCCATCGCGTTACCACGGGACCTGAGTTTGGGTTCTTCGAGACTATCGTCGCAATCGCCTCCGTCGGTGGGATTCGCGTCGCATTGTGGATTGTCGTCGCCGCTTCAGAGGCATTCCGGCCTGAGTAGAAGCGGCAGTCTCGAAAGTTTGGCTAGCAGTCGAAGTTCCGTCACGGGAAGTTCCGGTACCTGCGCGCAATCCCTTTGCTCCGCTTCGTCCACGGTCGGAGGAGAATCAGTCAGCGGGGAAAGTACCACTGCAAGCAGTACTCAAAATACCAACGCCCTACCACAAAATGGAGCTAATGGACAGAGTCTGTGGCCAGCCTGGGTTTACTGCACGAGATACTCTGACAGACCGTCGTCTGGTTAGTATTCGTTTGAATTGCTAACGTTTGATGTATCATACGAAGTTGAACCAATTAATTTTACGGTGATGTTCGGGTTGAACCTTTATTAGTATGTATGTTTAAGTCAATTGCAAAAGTCTTATATATACCTGACAAGGATAAATATTGCGTAAATTATATAATGTCAAGATTAGTAATGCGGTATCGACGTCGAGTATGTATATATGCTTGAGATGTTGACATATTATAATAAATCTACTAATGGTAACGCAGGTTGATAAATACGAATAAATATCCTTCTGTCTGTATGTTGCAAGCGTGTCTAATGACATTCGAGTATAAATCTTTTAATTTAAAATTGTAGGATTATTAATATTATATATAAGATTATAAGTTTGATTAAACATTTTGTTTCATGTTTTACCATTCATAAAATAATTATAATAAAGATTATTGTTGTATTAAAAGGGTGCGAATGTTAAAGGAAAAAAGGCAATTTGGTTTTACGTATACAAAATAATTTTTTATTTATTTATGTTATTTATTATTATTGTATAAATGTTATATAAATATTCTTATTATTATATAAACATAATTATAAAAAGAAACAAACGATGCAGTCAAGTCGACCATTTGTCACAAACATATAATCACAATACCATAGACTTCGGTGCTTCTTAATACATATCATTTTCAAATTGAATTCTCTCTTCCTTTTATCATACAAAAACCTATTATACTATTTAACAAAACTCGAATCACAATGTACTTTATATGTCAGCACATATTCTGCAAAATAAATGTAAAGGCAGTGTAAAGCACCGGCCAACTTGAGAGCATCTGTTTATTTTCTCAGGGTATAGTTGTTTCAATGACCTTTATGGCGTACATCTTAAAAAGTGTATTTTTATTCCTTTTAAATAACATAGTCAACGTGCACTTACCTTTTACTGCTCAATTTGCGTCGTTTTCACAAAAATTCCTTTAAACACATTCACTTATATCAGCACTCATTCAAACACCAAAATATAAATGCAGCTTCTTCAGCTTCAAACTAAAACAAAATATAAATGAATTAATTAACAGCGTGTATCAATAAAATGAAATACTTACGAAACAAAATGCATTTCCACTACAAACGCATCACCATACGTGTATAGACCAGAATCAATTTAATGTCTGTTTTGAACAAATTGTTTCCTGTAAATAACGTTGCCGCACAGCCATATGCGGCCAATTATGATATCAATAATTCAGCCCACAGTCTATAGTCCCCATTTACGTCTTCGCGCGATCTTACTCTTTGAACTATGTAGCATGAGTATTTAATCAACCTATACAGCTTGGTGTTGACGTGCAGTCAACTTCCGCCGTTGCAAGTCGATAAAAAAGTATTTTCCCGACTGCACGACTGACGCGAAACGAGTGGGGTTCTCGCGCGTGCAATTAGCTACTTACAAATTAGCTTTCCTTTCGTAACACTGTTGCAACGAAAAGCGTATTATTACGGATGCGCGTTTTATTCTATAACCACCGGCACTAATAGAAAAACTTTTTCTTATTTAGCTTCGAGTTATCGAGCATGACGCGATGGAAATAAACAGCGCATTTCCTGCGCTAACGAGTCAGTCAATCGAAATGACGGGATACAATGTGTGCCCGAAATAAAAATCGCTTTTCGATCGAAATCGAATCCAAATCGAATAAAAACCGATTCGAAATCAACGAACAAAATAGGGACCAGTTTTCCATGAAGGATTACTAATAGTCGTTAATGACTTTTATAGTTTATTATCCCGTAACTAGATGGCGATCTTAGTGATACGCATCAATTCAAGTAATAATAATAATAATAATAACAACTGCACTATTCATCTTGATTGCAGGTCCGAGAACAAGACGGGTCAAACGAACGCAAAAACCCGATAAGGCGCCTGTGGAGGAAAAACGGCCCAGGACGGCGTTCAGCGCTGAACAGTTGGCCAGACTGAAGCGGGAGTTCGCCGAGAGCAGATACCTGACCGAGCGAAGGCGGCAGCAACTGTCGCGCGACCTGGGACTGAACGAAGCGCAGATCAAAATTTGGTTCCAGAACAAACGGGCCAAGATAAAGAAGGCCAGCGGCCAGAAGAACCCGCTGGCGCTGCAGCTGATGGCGCAGGGTCTGTACAACCACTCGACGGTGCCGGTGGACGAGGACGACGAGGAGATGCTCCAGGCTGGGAAGACGGAGTAAATGCAGTTCCTAAAGGTCCGAGAACCGGCCGTCGGGATGACGCGGCGTTGGCACCACCTGTTCCGGGAGCGCAGCCGAAAGGCTGTTGCGACGGCGCCGGTTGATCAGTTGATTGGTTGGCGCGACTCCCGCGGCGATTTAACCGATAATTTTGTTTCTTCGGCCACCGCCGTTTGCAATTGCCACGCCGGCGTCCTAGTCGATCGGCTGCTGCGACGGCTCGGTGTTCGGCAGAAACGAGCGCGGCTATGCGGAAACGTCGGTTGATTCACGAGCGACCAGCAAATCGTCGGATAATGTCGACGCCATATGGATTGTGCCGCGCGGCGAGATAAAAATAACCGCTTGCGGGCTTTGCACGTGACTAAGTACCGGGGGATCATCCGCGGGTTTCGTGACGCGCATCAGCCTTGCCGTGGACGTCAAAAGAAGTTGACAGGAAGGCTGATTTTTGCGCGCACGACAAGATACATTATTTCGTCGATAATTCGATGGAACTGGAAGAACGTCGTTGGCAGCCGCTCGTTATGTTTGTTTTTTCGCGAGCGATGGAGGAACGCAATCGTTTTAAAATGAAGAGATGTATAGACTATAGAAATGCTCGTGATATGTACACACGGAACGGGACAGAGACTATTGAATATTGAATCCGACTATAGACTGATATTGACTGTATTTCTTGTACGTACGTATCTAGCGCGTTTCAATACAAATTCTAGGTTCTAAGATCAATCGATGGCGATTGAAAAATTGATATATTTATTTCGTGTATATAGCTGTAAATATGGTAGATGTGTTGTTTATATGTAAATTATCAGCGAGTAGATATGTTTATAACGAGGAAGAGGAATAAGTGATTATATTATTTTATTACTACAATTCAGTTAATTAATCGACTGATCTCACACAAATGTATGTATACATATATATATATATATATATATATATATAAATATATTGAACTAATTTGGCAGGTAACTGCGAAGGAGTTGTAGGTATTAGGTCCGTAAATGTCCAAGAATTGTCTCAAATTATTCTTTTTGCAATATCCTGTAGAAATACGTGAGAAACGTAAACAAAGTTTATGTTGTCTGTGTAGTTGTTACGTGGATTACGGTATAGAAATACTTATAATGTTGTCCAAGTGTCACATACCAATTATTGTAACTTATATATATACATATTATATACTTATATATGTATAATTATCATATTTGTCTATTACAAGAGATTAAACACGATTCAAAACATTATAACTTGTGTGTTGGCGTTATTTCATGTTCCCTCTGTTAAGTAACCCGAATTAATACTGAAGAAGAAAAAGAATTCCAAATTTCTTTCTAAATACAGGTAGATGTATTGTTTATTAAAAATGCTTACGTTCATGTTGATATTGTTTACAGTTAATATTGTTTGTTTATATAATTTGTTTTATTATGTTTATACCATAATTTTAATGTAATTTATTAGCTTTCTTTTCTTGAAATATATTTATCTTTGTGTAATCATAACAAATAAATATAATATGCGATTCAATTATTTTTAATAGTTACAACTTTAAAGTTGTATTTTAAATTCATCAGTTTGTTATGTAAGTATTGGGATGGTGTATTTTATTTTAATATATAAATTCATTTATAAAACCGTATTATTTATGTCTATGATTGTTGGAATAATTATGTATTTCATTTGTTCCAAATATTGAATTTTTTAATTTCTTTTATTATATTATATATTATTTTGTTTTTTCCCTCTGTACACTACTGCTATATGTCTAATAGAACTTGAGAGGGAAACTTAATTATGACCTAAGAAGAACATATTATATAATATGTTGTTTCAAGTTATATAAAATCGTATAAGATGTTATATATATAAAAGTATATAAA
>JABFQC010001943.1:0-17488 GCA_022817085.1 Psilanteris sp. ZL-2020
GCGTTAATGTATATTAATTATTTATTTTTTAATATTTATACAAGTATTACATAATTATATGTTTCTGCTAGTGGAAGATAAAACAAAGCTTATACGATCACATTTTTCCATGAATTAATATTCTGTCAAATAATATTATTATTAAACGTAAGGAAAAATATGTTTTAAGTAGATACCATTTTCATTCAAACAGTAGTACATCGCCTAATTACCGTTATTTTTAAGACATAATGAAACAAAGATTTATTTAATTAGTCATATTGTGAACAAGGTATTTAGAGTTATATATATAATCAATAGTTTATATATCAAGAATAAAATAAAATAAATAATATTATAAAAGACTGTGCCCTTTGTTGTAAGATAAATATAATCGTTCTTATGTATAATATAATTTAAGCAGTCTGAAAAGTACTCGAAGAAATTCTCTCCTGTTGATGAAAAAAGTAATAATAGTATGAAACTAATTATTAAAACGAAATTAAGTAAAGCTTTTATGAATTATTTAAAATGAATAAGAAAGTTAGATATATTTGCATTACATAAAATGAAACATCGTGATAAATTAATTAATTAGATAATAATAATAATAAAATGTATTAACTTATTTTAAAAATTATTAGTAAATAACTATAAAAACTGTATACGTAGTTTAATTACTTATGAAGTCGAAATGACCAATGTCGAAACTTCGTCTTTGTATGTAGCTGTTGCTATGTAATAATTTAAAATGTCCTTATTGTATTTAAAATTTAGTAATTTTAAAACATAAAATTCTTAAATCATATGATGTATATGAGAAAATATTATTTTGTTATTTTCTTATTCAATGAAATAAATAGTGTAATAATTTTTATTATGATGGAATGTGTATGTTAAAATATTTCAGGGTCAGGGTGCAGTCGTAGATATTTCTGACTAGTTATTGCTCTGTATTATATGTATATATATATTTACCTAACTCTAATTGTGTTCATTAATAATCAAAGCTTGGAAACAAATTCGCATTTAAAAGTGGAAAACATTATCATCACACATCAAATTACGTTCGATGATCTTTTATATATTGTTACTGTTTTTTATTATAAATTCAAAACAACAAATTAATTGAAATTCAATTATGATACTGATATAGCTAACAAATGTACTAAGCTTTGATGCTGTCAAAACCATGTTTAATCCAAAAATTTCCATTTATTCTTGCTAAAAATACTGCAATATATTCTTCGTTGTTATTATATATACTACTTATAGGATCGATTCAAGGATACTGTTTCGTTTACATTTTGCAGCCTTTTAAATTTATTGAAAACTAAATATAATATATATCTGGACATTTGCACATTTGTACATTTATATATGAAAATAATATCAAGCATAGTTTGAAATTGCAAAACTAATTAAGATATTATTTTCAACCTTAGAATGTATATTTCCAATAAAGTGTATAATTATTTTACTTCTGTTCAACAAAATAAATATACTGATTCGAAATTATACCAAAATTGAATCAAAGATTACTATTAAATGGAACCAATCGTATCATTGATATGCGATTTGCATTATTAGATTTTACGCAATTGCAATATACAAAACGTTTATTGCATTTGTAAACATTATGTAGATTCAATACATTCGCACTGACGCCTTATTTTTTCTATACTAAGATTCATGCAAAAGTAATTAGAAAAAATATTTTTTTATATATAAATGTATATGAAGTAATGACGTGGAGTGAATCGTTTCATCACTGACGCAGAAATTTTGCGAATGATTAATATAACGCGAGAAATTCATTTTTCCATCTACTTTTTGTCGAAGTGTGCAGGAACGTATCAGTTTAAAAGTCGACATTTTACGATGCATCGCAAACTGATGAGAAAGAAACAGAAAACACATCTATCTTCCTTGGCAGTCCCTTTTTGCATCTCTCGCCGGTCGACATATGCTCCTATGCTGACTCCCTGATCTGCGATTTATCATGCGCCGATTAATTTGCTCCGAGACTTTACTTCAACCGAGATGTAACATGCGCGCGCTCTCACGCGAGAAATTCGAGTTATGACACGAAACATTATTAATGCTCTTTATTTTGTCTTCGAAGAAGGCAAATGCATGACCTATCTCGAGCAAATCATTGATCCACAAATCCGCTTTAATTAATGATTTAGCTATATTAAGCAAGACTCAGATTTTACTATAAAGGGATATTATCAAGTATGTAAATTGATTTTATCTTTTGTGTACACAAAAATGAGAAAAACAATTATTATAAGATTGAAGCAAAAGTGTATAGTTATACACGTTGAATATTAGAATTTGTAAATTTGGAATAAATCGTAAAACATACTTCATTGGTGTTTCTTTAAATGCTCTTTAAGTGAATACTACACTCAGGAAAATTAAACTTAGAAAATTGCTGTTTATAAAACTAATTTGGCGATATTAAAACAAAAATTTAAAAACTACTGTTTATAATAGAAGTCGTAATTTTTAGATTTTTACTTTAATGTCTCCAAATTAATGTTATAAACAGCAATTTTCTACTTTTAATTTTTCTGAGTGTATACAATGTATAATATAATTTATAATTTATATGATTTGTCTTTATTATTCTTCACTAACAATATATCTATTTTTACAAATGATAAAAAATATATTGATTAAATTGCGAAAAGTAGAAATAACATTATTCCCTTACCGAAAATACTCTAAATGTTAAACATAAATACTCAACTTGAGCATCATTTCGTACGCTCAAGTTGAGTTATTTTCAGTTCTGAACTAATCTATAAATTGTAATACAATTTTATATAAACGATATAATTATAGAAATTTTCAATATTTATCTATATTATAGCAAAAATCAATACAATATTCAACTTGAGCGTAAGAAATGATGCTCAAGTTGAGTATTTATTTTAAACATTGAGAGTATTTTCGGTAAGGGTTACTACTAGTTATTTTATAATAACTTGTATCATTATGTAAAAGTATCCTACTCTTAATTTATGTTAATATTTATTTATATTATTTTATTATTTGACTTCCCATAATAAGTCTATATGAGGGGTAAAAACTGCTGGGTATTTCATGGGGATTGGTGCAATTTGGAAGGGGACGAATATAGCTATTCTGAATTATTACAATTTTAATATATTTATATTTGCACAGAATAATAAATGTACTTTATATAGAACTAATTTAAGTATGCACTTATATCCATATTGCATTCTGTTATTATTTTATCAACAACAATAAGACGTATAGCATGATATTCGATAATGTTATAATCATATTAGACAATAAAAATGATTACAAAAAATGAATAACTCTCGTTTACAGTAAATCAATTGCACTACACAGAGAAAAAAAATATTTAACAATTTACTATATAATATATCAAAAGTGGATTATACGCGAAAAGACAAAAAAATTACTACATTATATAGTAATTTGTCTTGTATTTTCACGTATTGTTCACTTTTGATATAGTATATAGTAAATTGTTAAACATTTATTTTCTCAGTGTAACGATTGACTGAAATGTTAAATTTTTATCACGGCAAATAAATACTAATAATCAAACTGTATACAGTTTGAATGACGTTAAATTTTTGCTCCGGCATGATTTCAAGAATAATTGTGCAACAAGGAAATATTGCGAATTCCTTGCATTTAAAATTGTACCGGTATATTGATATTAAATAAAATTCCTTTATACGTGGCGTTGTAATAAAACTCAGATCCATTTTCGTTCAAAATAAAAGCGTGCACGGCTTCCATTCGGATTTAAACATAACAGCCGACTATTAAAAACAATAAATTCTTATCCACGCCGAAGTATCAAGATCTTAAACCATACTGACGATTCGAGCAATAAATTGGCAGGCTTATTAATCCTCGATAGCCATCGCGATCGTTTTAGGCGCGTTCGTTTTACGCGTTATAACAACGGGTGGCTGTATCGTTACGAATGTACCGCCTCCGATGAGGACAAATCGTCGATTAGAACTCTGCGGGAAGCGTGTATAGAACGATAAAGGGAATTTTCCAAGCGGAAAACGCGGTGACCGTAATACAAAAGGATAATTAGGGATCGTTATTACGCCGGTTCGCCTATACGTGCGTATTTCGTGGTTTCCCGAACGAAGGACCGACTCGATTGGAGAGCGTCAACGAGGTTTCCAATTTTATATATATATATAAACGGTCCGCAACATCGAAACCTCGCGGTCTAATATTTGCGACGAGTCAAAAGTTTTCTAAGCCGGCTTTCACAGAACATGATTTTGCACCTGATCGCTCGTTCCATCGCTCGGGGTATTCGAGCGGCGTACAACATTTTCCCTTGAATGCCGACTTCGTCCAATTAAAGCGCCGTTTCAATGGTCATGAAGGACACCAAAGAAAATTTCTGCGCAAAAGAGATGTACAAGAAGTGGATTTCACATGTATAATACACATTCACTCGAATGGCCCGGCGCGCGTATTTGTCAGTCAATCCTTGGTATAATCCTTTTTACATGCGCACGCATTTTATAGTAATCGCAATAACCGAGCCTTTTGGCTGCTTATGAGCTTTACGTTTAATTTCGTTATAGAAATATGTAAACTCGCGCGCATCCCGGAACTAAACATTTCGCGAAATGTCAAACTAGCACGAAAAATAAATTCGAGATGCGCGCGTATTCTGTAAGAAATTCCGCGTTTTGCCGGCATTATTGCGTTGGTATTAATTTTTATGTTAAACATTCGTGAAATTCATTTTGAATAAAGAGTACGTACATTTTGAGAGACGAGTAAAAATTGAACTAGCCGCATATTTCGATCGTTTTAAAGTGATAATTAATCCCTTAAAATTGCATGCGTTTCAGCGTTTCTCATAAATTCTCGACATTCTCTTGAACGCATTTGCACTCTTTCATGCGTTCTAGAAACAGAATATGAAAAGGTTTATTTCGTGAAATGAGTCAAATATGAAAAAACTTCTGAATGTGAAATCCAGAAAAAAGATATTTTAAAAAGCGAAAAGAGGTTTACTGACAAATCTTGCCAGTGAAATTAAGAACTCTTTATGATCAATTACGAGCTTACAAAAATGCTCGTTTCTGTCATTGAAGAGCATGATTATAGTAGAAATCGTATTTATAAAAAAGCATGCAAAAATGCTTTACGAATTATGTATGTCCAGTTTTGAATAATGAAGCTAATCAAGAAAGAGGATATAACATACTAATAATTTCAAAATTATTTGCGCGCGACAAAAAACGAAAAGAAGAAAATCTTATACAGTATGTATGACTGAAACACGTTTATTTCGGAAAGCAACAACTCAAAACTCGGCGTTTATGAAAAATTAGAGAAAGAATGAAAAAAATACTGTAAAAGAACGTGCATCGAATACGATGTATTTTCACGCGACGCTTATGTTGAACTTTTTTACGCGATTGCATGGGAAATGATTAGCGCGCGTAACCTCCGTCAAAAAGCTGTACATTGCGTAAAAATGAAATATTCAACGGGATGAAAAAATACAACAAACTAAACAACGCAAAATCAACAAGACACTCGCTTGTGCAAATTTTATTTATTAATCTTGAACATGGTTTTTTATATAATTGCTATACGTATATATCTAAACTCACAATAATATCCAATTAACCGTCACGAGCATGCGTCGGTAGTTGATTTTTTAAGTTCAATCGATTAATTAAAACATTAATTACATTCGAGTGGAAGTAAAAACAGTTGTACTTAAATGAATTATACAGTTTGCCGTTTGACTTGAAAGTAATAAAATTAAATAATATCTTTGCAAAATATATATAACGCCAAGTTCTGCAAACGCTAAATTAAATAGTTCCTCTCGTTGAAATCGGAAAAGGTTTTACTACAAATCATCCTAAATTTTAACGAGATCAATTAAGAGACAGAATAAAAGTAGATATAAGACGAACGAGTGATTGGAATAAACTTGTGAAGTCAGAACTGCGATACTGCTTAGCATTTTGATGATATCAACATTAATTATAAATGTCAGTATGCGCAATGATCAAACGGTCTGACTTCATAATTTTTACGACGTATAATTTTATTTTCTTACCTATTTGGACGGATTTATTTACAATTTATATATATACGATTATGAAAAGGAACGAATTGATGAAAAATATTAATGGACATGAAGAGAATCAAAAAAAAAAACAAAAAAAACGTTTAATTGAATTTATATTTGTATAAAATATTTGTATAAAATATAGAAATGGTTTTAACAATCTTTTAAAGGCGTTCTTTTTATATTTTGAATTGTATCTGTTTCAAAAATATATACGCTGATAAAGCAAAAATGTTTACAGACATCAATTTTATATTTGATACAGTTCATTTATTACATTTTTTAATATTAAATAGCATCAATATTTTATTTTTCGTATAATACGAGATGTCATTATTTTAATATTACATATAGCAAATTGGAAAAGTAATAAGTGGAATAACAATAATGTAGATATTTTGACTTGTTACATATACTATCAGTAAAACGTGGTACGATTTTTAGTTGTCGACGACTGAGAAAATCTGAAATAATTTAGTGTTAATGCTTGCAAGTATTCTTGCAGTTTAATAAATTATTCATAATTTTGTGCAAGATGTAGAGTTTTAAGTTGTAACGAAAGTTAGTGGGATAGCCCATTCTTACGTATATTTTAATACCGGCAAGAAAGAAATGTACATCAACCGTTTAATTTTTAGTGAACAGGAGAATTTTGTTCTTTTGATATTCTTTTCTTGAAAAATCTAGAGACGAATACCACAAAGGGCGTATTCATAATGGTATAAAAACAAATTCGAACATAAAAATAAAATTTTCAATTTTTATAGAAAATATAAAAACGAGTACTTTACATAAATTTGTCACGATCTTACTTACGTATGTAAGTTCATATTTACATTTGTTGATAAATTTAATGAATTAGTGATACATTCGTATGACATTTACACCACATAATAAGAATTAGACCGCTAAAAAAAGATGTCTTAGATGTCATGATTTTAAGACATGAAATCACCATGAACTGTCTTACATGAACAGAAATGATTTTGTCAATTCGTCTGTGAAGTATATAAGTTCGATAAAATATTTCATAAATATTTACACTTTAACTGAAACGGTTAATATGTTTTTACAAAATTAGCGTGTTGATTCAAATAAAAAACATCAACAATATGACAAAACGTCGAATTTGAATTATATTTTGTTGATCTAACAAAACTGTTTTGTTGAAACAAAATTTGTTTGTCTCTACAAAATATTTCTGTCCGTGTAATACAAAATATTGTGTATTAAATTAAGACACGTAGGCGTCTTATGAAGTCGCTTTGTGTCTTAAATAAGACACGAGTATTAAATGTTTCTTAGCAGTGTACGTGTCTTCATTTAAATATATCAAATATAATGTAATGTAAAATATATAAATTTTATATACAAATTCAATATAAACAGGAAGTTAACATTTTCATATCCGGCGGACGTAGATTTGCACAAACTTTTTTGACATATAGTTGATCGGCTTTTCTCAATACCAAAGAGCTGGGTAAGAACGGTACGATGGTGGTAGCGAGAGGTGGGGATAACCCCATAACTCGCTGACGAGATTATAATCAGGCAACTGTGATTAAAGCCGTTGTGGTCGCGTCGCTTCGTCTCCGGACAGCATAGGCAGAGCTTTCGGGCATTATCGTTCAACGAATTACTAGTTCCCGCGTTCCTGAGTGCGCCGAGCTTTTGCTAACAGTGTCAATCCATCAGCCTTTGAGCTCGTAGCTACTTCTAAACATGCTTTTATTTAGCTTTTATATTATGTAAGTTTTATTTCGTCGAGTGTACAACTTTGCCAGTCGGACAAAATGAACAATGGAACGTAAAAAAATAAAATAAATAACAAAAGAGGATCAGAAAAATAACGACTGAAAAAGTTTACCGAGTGGCAAAATGTCGCACACAATTAGACAATTCTCTATAGTGACATACATTAAAATCTATTGCACCGACGGTAAAATGTGTTCTCACATTAACTTCGTTTTTAATTTTCATATTTTTCATTCGGAAATTATATCAGGAAATGTTAAAGTGGATCAAATATTGCTTTCACGATTTACGAATTGCAATTTGTATCAACTCCGATTTTAATCATTTAAAATCGGCGTTTCTTATAGTTCGACAAAATATGTAATTCATTGTTGACTAACATTAATTGAGAAGCTTAATTTGCACAGAGATTATGTTCTTTCCACAGGACACATTTTAATGTTTTAATAAACTCCTTAACGCCAATCAATAGTATCACGAAAACGCTTTATACATTGCACGGAAAAAATGAAGTAGACATCAATATGGTTTTTATTAACACATAATATATAGGTTTCAGATGCATTAAAAATCTGCTTTCAATGTTCTTTACAAAACAAGAACAAACCAAATGGCTTGAAAAGATTTAATATTATAAAAAACATGAATTTAATTCAAATAGCGTTCGAAATTAAAATCTGCTAAAAAATGCTAATTGTCTTTGCAAAATTATTTCTAGGGAACGCGTATAATCAAATTGATTTTTTGTGTTCTTAAATAATCAACGAAAATGAAAAACTGAAATACCTATCGTGTGCAATACAATAAAAATTATTAACGGCATTGTGTACTAAAAATCATTCTATTACTTCGTTAAACAGAAATGTAACAACGAATTACACGAGTTGCCTTTGGTCAAAGGAATTACAAAACTATAGATATATGGCCGTCAAATTAAAGTGAAATAATAAATTAGTAAAACATCATTCCAGTCTGCATCATTGTGCAAATTTTTCGTGCCGTTTATTCACGAGGAGGCAAAAGTACAAATACATGTGTTCCTCTTTTTTATTATACACAGTATAATAATGCATGAATTTCACGTTGTTGTAAACCAATATAAATAAAATTTCGCAATAATAGTTGAGGAATAACGAATAAAGCAGGACAGGGCAAGGAATTGACTTTAAATTAAAATCCATTATTTTGTAGTTGCGAGAGTTAATGGAATAATATTATATTACGTATATGGTAATATTACAATTTGAATGTAAACGTCCCCCAAATTTTCAGAACATATAAACGTTGAACATTAAACTTTGAGAAGATTAAAGTGTCCTGTCTTAGAATTCTGTGTTTACACATTTAGATTATATGTGCAAAGACAATCCTTGTTTTTGGACTTTTACTCGTGCGTGCAGGTGCATGCATACGAAAATAAGACAACGAATACGGATCAAGGACTTAGAGCTTTCAGTTTACGCAAAACAAAGAATAGAAACTTCGTTTCGACAATCTCACGATAACTCATATGTGTATAATTAGAAAGCACATTATACGATCGATAATTCATACGCAATGGTGATTTGCTTTTTAAATCTGATTCGAAATCAACGAAAAATTGTTCCTTTAATAGTAGGTGATTACAACTGAACAGTAATTTTCAACTTGTTTATTGTTTTACACGCATTTAGCTTGGATACGAAATTCCTTTGTTTAATATTAAACATTATGTAAAAATGATGCATTTTAAATCAATATTCTGCCCAGCGTTTCACTGATTTCAAACAACTTTTGGTAATGACGTCTTTATTGGAACTCATAAATTGACCCAATATATATTCCACCGACCTTCAATATCGTGATTTGAGTCATGTTAAAAATTTAATATATTTATTCACGACTAAAGCTATTCCCAAAAACTATATTAATAGTCCTGAACATTCACGTGAAAGGAATTTTCATTTTCGATGCATTCAGAGATATTTTACAAATAAGGAATATTTTGTACAAACAATTACGTAATAATTTTCGATTATATGTAACAAAACGTCAGAATACTTTTTGTACCGTTTGAATGCATAAAGTTAAAAATAATATAAAACGGTGAAGACTAAAGCTTGCGGCATTCATTTCAGACGTGGCAAAGAAAAAACAAAGACAAATCGAACGGAAAAGAGGTTCAGGTGAGGCAATACATCAAAATATCACGCGAACTCGGCGTTACGTAAATTCACCGAAGACGTGTGCAAGATTCGCCAAGATCTTTCAATTCTGCGTCTTTTGTTGTCAGTGTGTGTGTGAGCACGGATTTGCATCACGCATTGGTTTCGATATCGGATGAATAAAAATTCCATACCTTCGCCTAAACGACATTTTACCGTATTCTCACATATACGCGCGAGCAGTTTATTGATTTAAAATTGAAATTATAAATTTAAACAGCTTTGCGCGAAAAATCGAAAGTATAGTGGATAATAATTGTGCACACTAAATTGATTCTGCATTTTACATATAACGCTACAATCGGTGAACGCGGTTTTAATATGATACAAATTTTTAAAATTACGGAACTATATGTAAATAATATGAAATTGTTTCTCGAACATTGGAAATGTTGTGGACATGCTTACACAACCAATATTTTGCCGCACCAACGTCACCTTTATACTGATACGATCGTAACCAGGAAAACTCAATTTCCCGATCTAGCATATGAAGACATAAAATATTCTTTGGCGAAATCTTCGTTACACGTTATACCGAACTTTGTCGGTTCTTCACCATACAAACTAACCTATAAGCAATATTTTTCTATGTCGGGAAAATATATTTTTAGGAAGTACGTTGATAGTTTATAAGATTACGGTTTGATTTAAAATTCACGTTTATAAGGGAAATTTATTCACCTATTCTGCATTTCATCGTTTCCAAACATATTGTGTAATACACAATAGGGTTCAATTTTACTTTGCAATATCACATTAAAATATGATAACATATAACACATATAAATAATGTATCAAATATGTCTGTATGAAATATCGACGAAATGGAATTGCCACTCTGGAATTAAATTTAGAATCTTTTCAAAGATTATGAAATTGCTTCTTGCACGCAAATATTTAACATTATAATCCGCTAATTGCAATCGCCGATACATCTCAATTAACGAACTAATTAATAAAACCTTTTTGATCAAGCTCTGTCAAGTTTTATGGAAAACGCAAACTAAAACGCAACATTAATCGCCGAATAAATTGACTATCGATTTCGGCAATGTGATTAAGTAAATCTTAAAAAAACCGAAGCTGAATGCTTCGTGCGATCGTTGCGACGCAACTTCATTTGATGGGCGCTTTATTTTGCCGCTAAGATAAAAGGCGCTTTGACTCGTCAGGTAAACCGCGAGTCGGACAAAAAAGTCGAGGAAGTGGATGTGTCCCATTTTCAGCGAGAGCGTCGCGGAAAGGGGGGCCTGATTTTCTGATAACGCGTCGGTTCCGTAAGTTTTGTGACGCTGAGTGTTTGACCCGACAGAACCAGCCTCACCCGGGATGAAAGTACGGAAATAATCATCGAGAGGAAATCTTTACGATCGCACGCCGTAGACAAAGAGTTGACGACTGCGCCGGCCGCGTTTGAGCTTAGAAGAAGGACCTATCGATTTCTCACCGAAGCAAAATCTCGTTCGAAAAAGTAATAAGATTCAGGACACATTACTGACCATATCGATTCAAAGTCACGACAAACCGATGGGAATTGAGATAAGAAGGACAACATTCCTTTACGTGTAAATACGCCCAAGTCCTGCATTTTTTACGCTCCTTTACTTTTCTCCGAGAACCTGCCATTATTGGTTTATTATTACCCTACGAGATCGAAATTGAAATTAATATGTACGAATCAGTATTATTGACATAACATCTAATTAACAAATTTTTTTGCTAATATTTACATTCGAATTATGTTAACGTTTCTTTCAAGTTGTAATAAGATCACAATGGAACACATTAAATTTGTTGTAAACGTTTTAATAATAGCATCATAACAAATAAGCAAATTTTCGATTTTCTTATTATATAAAAAACTGGAAAAAGTTAAATGTTATCTTTTATATTATTAGACATTTGGTAATCATTTGGAAATGTGTAATAACTCTATCAATAAACATGTTTAATATACGAAACACTACTATTAATTTATATTTCTTTATATATGTACCAAATTTCATTATATTTAAGTATACAAAATGGTTATAAAATAAAGCACAATAAGTTTGCAGGTAAAAAATATTCATTACTGTTTTACATTACAACTAAACTTGAGTATTGTGATGTAATGAGTGAATTGGAGTTACTAAGTAATTTTGCAATGTATATTTCATTGAAATTAAAGTTGGTCGATTTAATTGCTTTTTTTTGTGAAATGAAATACACCCAATATAACTTTGTATAAATTAAAATCACTCTTATATATAATTAGTAGCACATATAGTTAAAAAGATGAATATTATTGGTTCAATTCCGTAGTTTAACAAAGTCCTTTTTTAATATGAACGAATAAACTTTAAATTTCATATATATACAAATGCTGATTATCATATTATATAATTTAAATAATTCATTCCGTTCTATGAGCAACTTAAAATTAAACAAAAATAATAATATTGCTTTATTTTTGATTTACGAAAATATTCAATAATACAAACAGAATAATAAGTGTCAATATAATTGTGATATACTTGATAATAAACAATATAATTAATACGTGTTAAAGCTGTACGTTTATATATTTATATACTGTAAGTAATTTTTAAAAATTTATATGTATCATCGATACATTATAGTTTCGAAATATTCAGTAGATTTCTATACAATTTAAATCTGATTACAAAGTTTAATACTTATATTAAAATATTACAAACCTGAATATGTATATATAACTTCTGTTGCTATTAGCATATCATATATTTATGTATTATTTATTGCATTAGACAGATCCAATGCAAACTTTATTGTTAGTAAATAGGTAAGTTGGTTTAAATGTAAACTTTATTATCCAACATTTTAGGAAATAATCTTCTAAAAATATACCAACGAAATTATTTGTTTTGATTGAAATGTCTATTATTTAAATTAAAAGTGACAATAAAACATTTATTACGAGGAATTATCTCTCTTTTATTACTGAAGAATATATTATTATAATGAAGTCATTTTTTAAACATATTATATATATTATATCACACAAACGTATATTAATTATACAATAATTATTATATATATACAAATACTTTTTACTATTTCGCAATGTAGTAAACAAATTTGCTTTGTAAACAAAGATTGTAAATTAGTAATTTTTAATATAATATTACATATATTTTATTATATATTGTATAAAACTTATGATTTAAAATTCGATAGATGTACTGATTCTTCGATTCATATGGAAAAGTGAAATGTCAAGTAGGATACTTAAAACTTGAAATGTCTTCTATATCATATATAATTCCTTCATATCTGCTTCATTAAAATTACAAATAGCATCATCACTCATATTAAATTTGTTCAATTATGCTAATAATATATGAACTTCACACATTATGATGTAAAATAATAAGGAGTATCATATATTTTTTATTTCATTAGTTCAGCTTATTTAAAAAGTTATATAAATTTAGTAGTACAATATAATAGTAATTAAGACTAGTTATAATCACAAATATTAGTAATTTTTGATATTATGAGAACATTTATTAAATGAAAAAAATATTCATACTTTTATACGGATTGAGATAAAGAATATATATATTATTTACGAAAATTACATTCTATGTGTAATACTATTAATTTCTATGATTATAGAAACAATATTATCTGGTATTTAATGAAAGGGAACATATTATATTATAATATCGCACACATTTTAAAATATTTAGAATTTCGTTTTATGCAATAAATATTGAAACAACATAATTTTACTCACCAACAATAACTTAGTATACATTCTGATAATAATGCGCGATAAAAGCAGTTCAATACAATATAATATATAGATGCGGTTAGTCTAAGTTTACTAAATCTAAACGGTAGTTGAAAACAAAAATATAGAATCTGTTATAAGAAATATTCTTCATTCGTACATTAAATATTCTACAATCGACACAAATATTAACAAACAACAAAATTAACCAAATTTTTATAAACCGAGTCTTTTAGTATGCAATAATAAAAGTTTTGCAAAATATAAAATTACGACACACAAAGTATAAGTGGAAGCACGACTCAAATTTATATACAGTTTAATATAAAATTATTTGTTATCGTATGAATATTGTGAACAATATTATGCATACATTTCAAAGCGCGTTTTAATATGTGCAGACTTATATATATTGATACTTGCTCAAATATAATCATAACAATACAATAAGACACACAAAAAATCGTAGTTATTAATGCATCAAATTTTACTCTTCATTTTTCCAAACTTACAATTTATAGAATTTAATATTATTTTATTATTTTCGTATTAATTCTGTTTGCGTTTATCCAAACAAATACAATGCAAGGAATATATTTTTCAATTATTTCGAAACATATCATCCAATATCTTTTCCCTCTCGAAGTAGTAAAAAAACGAAATGTAAAAAATGTTTAATGTTTGTGTTAGCTCGTTCGGGATCTCATATTATGAAACTAATTTCAAACAGGAATAAACAAGCCAGCGTCAACAGTGGATCGAATGGCTACCGTGACTCGTTGAGGGCGAAAGAGAAGCGCAGCCTTCGATCCAGGTCTCAATTGTCCTCGATTTTCGAATCTGCAGTTGACGAAACTACCAATGTCGTTCTCGAAGAAAGCGATTCCAAAACTGCAGTTATTGATACGTCTAATCAAGAAAGTACGGAATCTTATGGCAACCGACTCCCGCTTGCTTGGAATCAAGAGTAATGCAATTTTCTTTCTCAAATTTCTACGTGCTTAGCCTACTGAGCATTAGATTTCCATATTTCGTGGCGGAACGAATTTTACGCGATAAAAATACATACGAAAGTTCACATAAACTGCTCCGATTTGGTATTAGTATTTGCTTATATATACTACAATTTCATACGCCGCCATTTGAACTGAATACATTATTGTTCAGGAATTAAATCTTGTGTATTTTATTATAAAGATAAATGAGCAGAAAGGAAATTTTCAAAATAATCGACAAATAATTAGGATGTAATAAAAAATACAGTTGTGGAGAATAATGTATTAATATGTCATTTAATAATTGTGTCTCTGCATTTATACATTCATTGTAGTCCCAATAAGATGTTAATATTTAATTATTATAGTATATACACGGCGAAAAATATCAATGCTAAATCAACATTGTATACTTAATGTTATTCTCGAAATGTTAATTTGAATTAGATACAATGTAAAAATTACATTGAGTTAGTGTTAATTCAAAATTTCTAACCTAAACTATGAGAATAAACTTAAGTCAATGTTAAGTCAATGCTGATTTAACATTGATATTTTTCCCCGTGTAAAATTAATCAAAATTACTAACCAATTTTTTTACTTTGTATTTATTTACATTTTATGCTTATTTTATACAAAAATTTAAAGTTTAAGTTCGTTCTTTAAATGGATATTTAACTGTTATATATAATCCATAATTATACAAATTTACAATGCGTGGACAAAGTTAAGTATTAAAGGTAAAAGTGAAGTAGTCAAAAAAATAGCTAAAAAAGTTCAACTGAATAAAATTCATTTTTTCACCTCTTGTATCTTATATATAATTATATTTATATTTTTAATCGAACATATAATTACGTTGACATTAATGCATATACATTCTTTATACTTTTATGATACGCATTAATATATTATATAATAATATCTTAGTTACATTTATTCATTTAAAATACATATAATTTTTTTAGTATTCAATTTATAAATTTTTGTAATCTTTATGTCTGTTAATTGAATTCATTATAAATAAATAATTATTTTAAATAAGATTATAATTTTAAAATATTTGTACGTGAAATGATGAAATGGAAATAAAAATGACAAATTTTTAAATATGAATCGTATTATTTATACATTTCCCTATTGGATATATGATACATATGTGCGAAAATGATAAATTTCAATCAATTTGCTTGTCTGAAAAATGGATAAAAAAATAAAACATCTTTTTGTAATAAGACAGTAGTGTTCTATCTTAAAATGTCAAGGACGCTATTAAACATAACTATAAAAGTAGATTTTTTTGTATTAGTGTTACGATAAAATTTTAGGACAAGAAAAGTAATGTAAACTGTATTAAAGTGTGAAATGTGTAGCGGCAATAAACCGGCGTCGTCACTGTTATTGAAACACGTGTTGCAACATTACAAAAATGACCCATTATTTAAAATTACATGCAATAATGACGGTTATGGAGCGACTTTCAAAATATGCAAATCTTCGGTTTTAAATATTTATAGAAAAAAATAAATATCACTCATAATATAAATCACTTAAATTATTATCCACAAGAAAATTCTTTTTCACATTTTCTCGTTATACAGTTATTTACAAATTTCATGTATCCACTTTCGTGAAATTATTTTTGTGTGTTCCAAAAATATATCTTACTTATAAAAAAACATCAGGTATTACTGGTATTGATAATTTAACCTGTATTAAATTTCGCATTCACATAAAAATGTACTTGACTAACAACTTATGGTTGAATATCACCCTGTTATTTTGAATTCGCATTTCCTGAATTGAAAACAAAGTATAATTTTCAATTCCAGTTATAAAGTGCATCTTTAATAGAAAACGGCATAAATTAAAAAATAGATTCATTTTGCTTGTACTGAAGCTACTATGATAAAAGTGATGCTGGATCATTGAAATGCATTTAATCGCAGTAAGAAGCCCAACTTTATCACAATTTCGCAGGTTACATTAGAATGTTTGAACTATCCTTGCCGGTGCCGTGTCTTGTTTAGTAGTTAATTTGACATAACCAAGATTGAACCCTGCCCTTGATAAGGGAATGCTCGTGGAACTTGCTACTTGTAAGGTCAACGAGGAAAAGCAGTGGCACAAGAAATATTTTTATATAAAGGAGTCGAAGAGTGAGCCATCGATGCGATTGAATTAGGAAAACGGTCAGAAAACAGCATTTATTCTTCGCTAGTGAGAAAAAAAATTCCGGCCGAACGTGCCACGGTGTCTTATCAGGTATGACTCGTGACGTAAATTATAAGCACAAATTGCTCGAGGCGTCTTTTTCAAGATTCGATTCATCGGCTCGGAAGGGATGTACGTGACTCTATTACCAGAGTTATCGATTCTCAAGGAAATAAAATTAAAGCGGCCTCCGTCGTTGATATTAAGCGTGTATTTCCGGTACAATTCTGCGCGAACGAGAAATCGAACTGACGCGGAAAAGACGAATCGCTCAAAAAGTCGCGGATGATCGATCAATCGATCATCGTCACCAGTCTTTCGTATTACATACCACTAGAATAAGAAGAAAGGCCGGACGAGAGACGTCGAGCTGGAGACAACTTGAAGGATGAAGGTGTCCTCTTAAGTTTTCTATAAAGTAAAAGGACACGCTCATAAGAGG
>JABFQC010001944.1:0-17478 GCA_022817085.1 Psilanteris sp. ZL-2020
TTGGTTTTTTTTTTTTAAAATAAATTTAAAAAAAAAAAAAAAAAAAAAAAAAAAAAAAAACGAAGGGAAATGATGTAATGAAACTACCACGTCCTAAACTGAACGTTCGGAAGAGGTCCCACCGATGTATCAACCTCGTAAGATTATCAAGTCGGACGATTGGATCTAAATGACCCGAAGCTATGGTATCTGATCGAGGGTATTGTATCGGTTGAGTTTCGATTTCTATAAGGTTACCCATTCGGACCGTTTGATTTACAATTCAGCGGGTTTTATATAAGTATTTAAACTAGTTATCTCTCCGCACTCGAAACCATAGCGCCAGCGGAGCTTGTCCTCAAACTAAAAGAGCGGCGCAAATTTGATAAAGCTGAAATTCGCGATCCCGCCGATCCCGTGCCCTTCCAGTCCACCCATTTCCGCAATTGGTACACAAACCATCCCAATAAACATCCGGGAACGCAAAAAGCGAACATTTCGGGCGATCGCGGCCGATTGATTCGGCGAGACAAAAGAAGCTATCGTGGCCGATAAGGAGCGCGCGGGACACCAAACACGGAAGCGGACCGAGACGACGTGGCGCGGCGCTGAGAGGGTGGCGCGAGCCCCTATGCAAAACAATGGCAAACGTCTAGCAAACGCTGTCAGTTAGCGGAAACAGTAAAGTGTCGTAAGTTGTGACTGAGATTGTACGTACACGTGTGCATTCGTTCCATGTGTAGTCTTGAAGCAGGGAAGACATAAGTGGAGGGGCTTCAATTCCTCGTGTGTCACACAAAACGACGTGGTGGGATAGCAAAACGAAAGGTAGGGGTATACTCTAGGCGAGAGAGCAGTACGGCGGTGGCGACCAGGTAAGAGAGATTCGTAAAGCGAGCACTAGTGGGGCTGGCTCTCGCACACTCCTCCGTGGTCTCGAGACTTCGCAACTTAGCGAGTCTCGCACAAACCGTGCTGAGTCGCGTTTCGCCGTGTGACCGCTGTTTACGCGCGCGTCATCGTGCACCGCAACCGAGCCGTGCGTTGTCGCGTCGCGTCGCGACTGGTGCCGCGCGCTGCCGTTCGCGGCCGTTCCGTCAACGAGCGCGGGCCAGGATGACGAACTGATCGGTCAGAGTTCGGCTCGCGAATCGGCTTAGGGTTCGCGGCCGCGGTCCGATCCGAGTCGGCGCGGGAGCCCGCGTTGCGAAAAATGCCGCGGGCCGTTTTTATCGCGCGCGAGGGGTTGTGAGTAACGCGCCGAGTACTTGTTGGAAAGTGGTAATCGTTGTGCTACAGTGCGCCGGTGTTTTTCAATATTGAGCGAGCGTGGCACGATAGGTATGTACGTTAAAAAAAGAAAGTGCTGAATAAAGTGAAAAGAGAAGCCTCACGATGGAGAGGCACATGCGTCTATGCTTTTACCTTGGTTTTAATTAACGCCTCCGTCGCCGCGTCGACCTTTAAAGCAGCCTCGGCGACGTTCAATCCACGTGCATTCGACGTTCCCGGCCGTTCGGCGTTCGCATCGCGACTGTATTCCCGGGCGCGATCGCGCCGATTTCGGCGATCGAAATCGGATCGGCGGCGCCGAAATCGCGCGATCGGGCCGAGGGGGCGGGCGGGCGGCGCCGCGCGCCAACCGTTGAACCGCCGGCCAAATTGCCGAACGCGATAAATTGTTCGGCGTAATGGACATTCCGCGCGTCCGAGCTCGTTGCGCTTTGATCCGCAAAAATGGCACTGATGAAAAGACGACATAAGTCACGCACTTTACGCAAACGATTATCGTCGCGATATTCGATTAACGCGAGCGGCCGAACGCAGGCGCGGCATCAATCACGATTAAATGTCGCGCGAGGGCTTTAAAATCAATTATTTGTTTTTAGAAACAATCATCTGGGTCGTTGTTCCCTCGGACGTCGAAAACAATGTTTATCGATTCTTACGAATGACGTTGACTGTTAACACGTGCTGGTTTATTTGCGCGGCTGCATTTCTGCTCATTACTTTCATTCAGCAGCGCGTGAATTCGAAATAATTGAAGAGTTTCTGGTGCGCGATGCCGTGCAAAATGTACACTTTACGACTCAATTGTTTCGGACTGCAGATTGGTTTTATTTTGTGACACTGTTAACAATCGAATTGTTGTCGCGAAACGTGCTGGGAATCAACAATTCATATAGATGAACACATTTTAAAAGGAGCTACGAAGGCCAGCCCGACGCAATGCGTCGACGCTGCTGACGCAACGCGTCTGGATGCGTCTCACTTTTAACACGTGAGTTTTTCAACTTTTTGCACGCTACTAATTAATATTATAATGACCGATTTGTTCGGTCGTCGGGCGCTCGCGGCGACGACGCGCACCGCGCCCGAGCCATTCTTTTAATTACGCAGATAATTCCGAGCGTTTAGTGGCAAATGAAATGATACCTACGAGCTGACTTTTTGATACATTTTGCTATATTAATTCCCGGCGAAACATCGCCTTTTATTGTGTAAGGCAATTAAAAATTACTGTCCGAACTGACCAACCGAAATATATGCCTGCGGTCCTTTAGAAGTAATATCGTGTTTATGCGAATACCTCGGATGCTTTTTTTAAGTGGATTAAACTTATATTTTTAAACACGCGGCGTATCAATTTATAGCAAATCCGAACGTGGAAAGCAAATTAACCGCCTTCTAGAAACTTAATTGCGTTAAGACCATTTTTTCAATCAGTCATTTTATTGCAAATTTCAATTTTACAACGCGATATTGCGCTTTTAATACCGCTCCGCGTTCTCTTTTTTTTCTTTTTTTTTTCCCCCCTTCCTCTCCTTCCTCCCACCCCCCCGCGCCTTTTCTCTTTTTCTTTCGCTTTCTTTTTATTTCCCTTCGCTTCTTCGGCTTCGTTTTTCCCGTTTCCGAATACCGAGCACAAATTTTGGCGCGACAAAAAACAAATTGATCATAAAAGAACGGAAATGATCGATCGGCCGAATCGCGCCGATGTTCTTAGACGAATAACAAGTCCGCGTTTGTCCAAATCAATACGCATCGCATGTTGACAATTGTGTTAAAAATGAATGCACAAATGCTCAGAATCTAGTCATAAGTCTAAGTGTTTTGAAATCTAATCCGCAGCGCGAACCTTGAACAAACGATACGATTCAGAGACTTATTTTTTATAACATTTTTTCCCCCCTTTTTTTGTTACGCTACAATATTTGGTTTCATAATGTTACACGTCATTATGTTACTGCTTTGTGGTTTCAATTTTTCTGCAAAACACGCATAAGCAATGACATAGCGAGTGCACATGCGCGAAACGAAGTCGCACGCATTAGATAAAATTTCATTGAGTTGGTTCGCGAAAAGTCGCGGATAATATTTGCTTATCGGCGCGAACGATTCGTTCGGCTTTGCTCGTTTCCGTCAACGGCAAATCCATCCCTTTCCGCCCGATAGGTTATGTTGCGCGAGTACCGTCGATTGTTTCGATGTTGGCATTACGTATCGCGTGCGCGCGGACCACACTCGCCAACGTTTAAACGTCAAAAATTGCGTTTCGGGGTTTTCGGAAAAGCAAAAGTAAGTACAAATAAGCGAAAACGGGCGCCAAATGGCGACACTGGAATAATTCGTTCGTTAAAATCAAAAGCGTTTAATTACGGAAGCGCGGTTGAGGGTCGCAACAAAATTGCGTCTGTCTCTTTTTGCGCGCGCAGTTGCGCGAGCATAAAGACGTGACAGTCGATGAAAATTTATATATTTTAGACGATAGGAACACCGTCTTTTATACGCCGTATAAAAGTGTCTCTTCTTTAATCAATCTCAGGCGACCAAGTAAGCCCTGAAGATGCACAATTTCCGGTAACGCTTGAATACTCTATATATATACATATATATATATATATATATATATATATATAAACTCGTCAAAATTGATTATATTAGTTGATTGCGTTTCGCAGACGGTAATAAGAAATACTTATATAGTTGTGAAATGGCAAATCGGATTTTCGCAATCAATTTACGACTCGACAAAAAGTCGCGCTTTTTCAATAACAAAATTGATACAAAAAAAATGCGCTCGGTTTAATTTAATTTCTAACGAACGCTTTGTAATTAAGTTCTTGCGTCAAAACTGCATTTGTATAAATCAACGCAAGATTACCAGTTTATTACATTTTTTTAATAACTGTACCGCGGTCGGTTTTAATGTATGGAAGCTTAAGGGCAAAATTCAAATTTCGCACCGCCCAATCATTTGCCTAAAGATGCACTAATATGTAGGTTTTCGATGCAATCGGTGCAATAATATAGCTATAAGTAAACAGTCGAAAAATAAACCACGCGCTGTATATAATTTATTATTAACGCACAATTTGAATACAATTTATCATTTCAATATAACTACGTACTTACGGGCTTAATATACATGTTATTAAACGAATTAACGTATTCATAAACCAATGCTTTCTGTCACGCCGTTAAAACGTTATTTCAAGGACAATCAATCTTAACATTAATTAAACAAACATAATTATTTTACGTTACAGGAAAATCCTTGTCGCGATCGTAAAATGAAAATGTGTCTTTCCTTTTTATGAACAATTTGAAATTTAAATTTATTTACACGTAAATAATGAAAAGGGAACAAAAACGAGCGTTTGATCAATGTAATCCATTCGACATTCCTCAGGGAGCGTGTTTTACGAAATTGTTCAACTTTAAACAATTTGACGTCGTCGAATTTTCGAGCATCATTAATTCGATTTCGAACAACGCAGAACGCGAGGTCCATTGTGATGTTGAATTATATTATTTTTTATCGGTAATTCGTGTAACGCGTTATATATAATAATATATATATATATATTTATACATAAAATAACGGAAACAAAAGTTAAATTCCGTGACGGACAAATTATATATATATATATATCTTTATTCTTTCCATAATTATTTACAAGTGACGAAATTAATCTTATTGTATATTCTTTTTCGGATCTGACAAATTGAATATATTGAATTTCATGAATAACGTAGATAGCGTAGAGATGACCCCCTGCGGAACTTCTGGTTTGTAGCTGTCTGGTTGGTGCCGAAACAAAACATCGTTACTTTTATATCTTGTCTCGTTGTAAGATACCGCAGTTCTTTTTAATTATTTCTTTTTTGTTTATGCACACTAGATTATAGATTCGGAATAATGAAGAAAATTAATCTTTTGTTGAAATGACGTTACAATAACGTAATACAAATGTTTATATTTTTACATTTGTTTATTTATATATAAACTCACGCACACTACGCACAGACTTACGGACTTTTGTATCGGAAAAAACACGACGAAGAACTTGTTTCTTCAACTGATATTCAAATTTGTGAAATTAGAATAATTCAATTTCGTTGACATATTTATAGGCATTAGATTCCTTTCAATGGAACCTGTACAGTAAGTGAGTTGTTATAACTCAATTAATTTCGAGTTGAAGTCTTTACTGATTTGTATTCATGGATTTCGATTTTCGAAAAAATCCAAATTAGGGTCAAGATGTACACGGAGAAAACGTTTCATCAAAAACTACTATATTTACTACTACACGTAAGACGAAGGTTTTGGGATTAAAGATTTTACTATATTTAATTTCAATATTATAAACATTTTACGAAAAATTACTATATTATATAGTAATATATATACAGTAATAAAGAGTATTATTTTCATTTTTAAAAGCCCCATCCCACGTGTAGTTGTAAATATAGTAATTTTTGATAAAACGGTTTCTCCGTGTATGTTCACACATTTCAAAGTGAAGATTAGACGACAATCAAGCCAACTTGAAACATCTGTAAACAAATCTGTTCGAGTATTTAAATTTTCTAAGCATACTTGAAAAGTTGTAAATTCGTCTTGGTCACGCGATAGTTATGTCATTATTTAATTTAACTGTTAATAAAATTCTTTTGCATGGGAAAAAGTATTGGGAATCCAATTCACGTCGCTTTCGGCGAGGGATCGAAAACGTTAGTTTTGGTTGACTCAATGCTAATATTAAATTCTCGGAGCATTTGGAACAATGTTATAGTAGTGTTGAAACAGGACTTTCGATTTTGTTTCGATGGCATAGCGTTTCAGCGTGATTCTAAAATCAATATATTTTTCGCGTGGTTTTTTGCTTCGGTCGCTGCTCGATTGTGATTTTCCATGAAAATTAAACATGAAAAATTACTATTTATAATACGATCTTGGACTTTTGAGCGACAAATCATAAAATTTGGTCTTTTTAACAGAAAAATTTACGCTTTTTACGTAGAAATTTACTGGTTTATCTGAAAATATTACTGCTAAACTTAGTAAATTCCACAGTCTTTCGCTTAAAAGTCCAAGCTCGTATTATAACTAGTAAATTTTCATGTTTAATTTTCTCAGTGTATATATACACTGAGAGAAATAGATTGTTGAATTAAACATCTAAACAGTTTTGTTAAGTATCTAAGATTGTTAAATCGAATAATTACAGATTGTAGCTTAGACAATCTAGATATTCTATTCAACAATCTGGATTGTCAGAGATTGTAAAACGAATGTCATATTAAATGACATGTTGAACATAACCTACAATTTTTACAATCTTGACTGTTGAATTGAATATCTGTTTATTCATATGCACTACCCGTAGTTTAACAATCTAATTTTAATATCTAGATTGTGAATTTAACAATCTTTTCTCTCAGTGTATATGTATATACAAATTACATATTATTTAACCGATTTCCGTCTAACACCACGACCTGCAAATAACAACATTTTTTTATATTATCCCAAGTAGAAATTTAACGCGTACGTATGTGCGTGTATTTTAATTGATTACATTATTATTCATTTGATACAAAACACCAATTATGTGAGAAATCAATTATTCAGGTCCTTTGTTCCCAGAAGATTAATTTCCTCGAGTATATTTAAACGTCTTTTATATATATATATATATTATTAAAATATCAAGTGTCGATTGACATGATTCATCAAATTTATAAGAACAGTGAATTTTGTAATCATGCACTTTTTCACGGCTTATATAAAATATGCCTATATTTTATTTGAATAATAAAAAAAAGGACGATTCAAGCGTAAACCAAACTTCCACCGCAAAACATCGATAACAATTAATCACAAATGTAAATTAAATTATTGCGATTTAGTTGGAGCGCTTATTCGTGGTCGCTGGAGCGTGTCAAGCGTAAACGAGTAACCTTAAATTTCGATCACCCAAAGCCCGCTTATCCTTTTCTGGCACCAACTTTTCCGCGCGCGATACGCAACGCGCGAGATAAAACGGATTTTGAAGCGCGCCGACGGTGGGAGACGTTCGTAATTATCAATTTGAAATGCAGAATCGGGAACGGAAAAACGATCGTCTCCTCGGGACGTTCGGTCGGTTCGCGTGTTATGCGTGAACATTGAACGTCGTTAACATAAAATACAAATAAATTTGACAAAACATTTTGAAAGTCCGTCGATTAATTAGAAATCCGGTCGACTGGAACATTCGAACCGAAGCGGCGAAAATACGACGGCGCGGGGGGAGTCGATGATAATTTTCCGTGTAACACACTTTACGTAAGCGCGCGAAGAGATTCGTTCGAATAACCGTCGGAATTGGACGGGTGGAAGGAGCGCGGCGCTGAAATTTCCACCAATTATCAAAGCGATTTAACTTGGTTAAGTGTCATCGTAAATCAATGCCGGACTCGCTCGCTTATAATGTCAACCGTCGTCTCTGAAATACCGTCAGGAGATGTTGACTCTGACAAAGAGAAAACGCGCGTTATTGAGATACAACGCCCCACCCAGCGCGTGTTCCCATGCCCGTATCGTTGCGCGCGTGTGCGAAACTCCGATCTCATCAACCTTCGCGCGCTGCATATTTCGCAACGCTAATGTCAACGGTGTAATATTGTCATGGAAACATAAACGCGGACGCGGGCATCGGCGCAATAAAAATGTTTTGCGAAGCGCGTCAAAATCGGGCCCCCGGTCGAATTGAGCAATAACAATATTCGACGCGTCGTCTTTGCCGTCGTCCGAGCGGAATGCCTTATTGGCGGTTTAGCATAAATCCGGCGATTTCGAGAGGAATTCTATAATTGCGTCGAATAATCGTATCGGCATAAATTGCGCGCGGCCTTTTTTCGCCGGCGTGCGTGGAAGTAATCATTTTGAGTTACGACCAGAACGATTTGTATATTTATTGCGTTTTTGGGCAACGCGGCGCGGTCGGTGCGGAATCGAGCCGAAATTTCTTTACAACTTCATAACGAAGTAATTACCGTGCGGTTATTATTCTTGGCGCAACGCTGCGCGCCGGGCGTGTTTTTGCGCGTTCTTATCGCCGCTGCGAAAATGTGCTTTTGTTATTTCGAGATTCGATCCCGCCGCGTCGCTTTAACGCGTCTTAAACACAAAATTTACTATTTTATTTAACGCTCGGCAATGATTCACGTGGCGCGGTAATTGCCGGGGAAAACCCGGCCGAAAAGAGATTGCGCTTTATCGTTGCATCGTTCAATTTAAATAATTGCATTTCGCGGTCTGTCGCCGGCGATTTATTGCGCCGTTTTTTGTACATCGGGAACTAAGATTTCGCATTAACGAAACAAAACAACACGGGGCCCGGAGCCACTGCGGTTCAATGAAACAATAATAAATCTGATAAGTCGAAACAGTGGCGTGTCGACACTTTTTTGGCCGGGACTAGAAAAAAAGACTTTGAACGGTTTCGTAGCTCGCAACTATTATTTATAATTCGATAAAACCCGGCCGATCGCCGATAATATTTATTCGCCACGGATTTCTCGGCCGAGCTGATTATTGAATAAACGCGCGAAACGAAATACAATTAATCAAACTCGTCGATGAAAAATTGTTGCGCGCGGGCCCACGTTTTTTCTTCCCCGATTCGATTATCATAATATTGACAGACGCAAACAAAATGATGAACAACTATTAATTAATTTTTTTGCGCCGGAATGGCTCATCGCGATTCGACAAATTGCTTTTTTAATTGCACGTTTTTATTCGGAATCGTCGCGCGCGATTAAATTTTCATTCGCAGTTATATATATATATACATATATATATATATATATAAATATATATATATATATATAAACGCGCGCCATGCGTGTAGCTTCAATTAAAAACCGAGCCGAAACCCGTCGGAACAATAATGCTCGATAACGCGAATCCGCGTACGCGCGTTGCCAATTTCGCGTTTCCAATTTATGACCGCTAATTGCTCAAAATACCGAATATAATAATAACAACAATTTAAACACGTCGGCGCGATTTTTAAACAATACGCCACACCGAATTCGCAGACGTAATTAAACTAATGGACCCGCCCATCCATACTTTTTACGCGCACGGATTCACCAACACAAGCGCACAATTCCCACGGTACTATTCGCAGTCGACACACCGAGACGATTGAAAACTAATTTAGCTGCATAGGTGAATTTTTTTGATTCATTACCTTAATAATCAGCTTTATGTTAAGTTCATGCAAATTTCATATGAATGCTTTAAATATAGACGCTTGTCATAAATTTTATGTAAATTTTCTTACAAACACCGTGGACAAAATGAAACACAAATGGCGCAATAATAATAATAAAATACAATGAAAAAAAAAAAAAAATAAAAAAATAGCAAGCATAAATGTTAACAAACATTTTCGAGTCGGAGCGTAACAGCGTTCGTTCAAATAACACGTGTTCGCAGAAACGTCGATAATTTTGACTTTAATCGTATCGAATTATATCATTTAAATATGGAATGTTAAGATTAAAAGCACACGCATTCGCGTGCGCGCACACATACTTACGCAAATTGTAAATCGCGCCATGCATGTATCAGTGACAAAAATGAAACTCGTTTTTGCGCGACGATTGTCTGCGCACCCGCGGATCGCGCGTCTTAAACCGATCGCGCGCGTCTTAATCTGAACGGTCGCGGGGGGCGGCTCGGACAAATTCGGGGCTAATTAAAGCGGGCCGATTGAATAACGACGCGGAATCGCGACCATTTTATCTAATCGCAAAGAGTTATAGTTTGTCTGCGCGCGCGATCGCTTCGCGGATACGAAAACAACAATGCTTGCGATAAAAAAGAAGAAAAAGAGAAAAAAAAAGTCCGAACGATCCGCACTACATCTCGGCCGCAATCATCTTATCAACGTTTCACGATCGCCTCGATTTAAGATCAAATAAAACGCGTCGAAATTCCGACCTCGATAGCAGCGCACCCGATCGAAAACAGAATCGCGCTCGTTCGGCGCGCGAGGCAATTTGTTCGTCGCGATACATTTATAGGCCGAAAAATTGTAAATCTTTTTGCGCGAAAACAACAGAAACGAGCGCGGCGAGTTTTCTCCCGAGCCGTGAGACCCGCAGTTAAGTATGTATATACGTACAACTTCGGGGCCCTTCGGATCATAAACAGAAAAAATCGATAAAAAGATTTAAAAATTAACACGAGACCACGCCGCGTGTGTGTATATATATATATACGTATATATATATATATATATGTTTACTCGACTACGAGGTTCGGGTGACGTCATTGTTACGTACAGTCGTATAGGGTGTTACCAAACGCGCGGACTTTGCTTAATTATCGAGCGCGTTGGAGAATAATAAAAAGTCGCAACAATTGAAAAACTGTCGAATTGAAAAAGTAGCAGTTTGTGTTATCTGCGTTTTACAGGTGCACGGGAAATTCCCGACCTATAATAAAAACATTGATCTCGCACGAAAGGTTCCCATTCAAGTATTATTGTTATGGGTCAGGAATTTCTCGCATACCACTAATTGACTTTCAAGCCTGAATACAAAATTAAATTTTGTTTCAGAATCTAAAATACTGTTAGAGGCAAAAAAGAGCCGAGTGAAGTGTTGTTGTTCTTCTTCACTTTTCCTAGAAAATGTTTAAACTAAAATAAGGATGCAAAAAGGTGAAAAAAAGAAAAAAAAAAAGAAAAAAAGAAACTACGCTTTGAGGTTATAACAGGCTTAATTAATAACTTTGTTTGTCGGGTAAAATTTACTGGCGATGTCAATTTTCTTTAGAAGTAAATAAATATAAATATATGTACCTCTGTATATATGCGTAATATATATATATATATACAAATGTAAAGAAAGCTGAACTAACTTTGTTGTTTTTTTATTGCAAAAATCGGAGCCACCGCACGATTGTTTAATCGCGAATCGAAATAATTGCGGAAAAGTAACGAAAAATTAAAAATTGCAACGCCAGTCGCTGGTTCTCGTGGACGGAAAAAATGTTAAATACCTTATCTACATGGATACGGACACCCGATATATACTTCCAATTTCCATCATGATATACGCTTATTAGTATCGAGAAGAAGATTTATTATTCGAAGAAAATATGATTAAAAAATGAATATTGTTATGGACAAAATCCATAAATAATAAAAATATGTGTTATTTTTATAAATGACTAAATATATGTAATACGCGCACGAAATTATAACTTTATTCCGTTGGAATTAATTTATGGAAAGCGAAGCGGGACGAAACAAAAGCGAGATATATTAGTTGCGGGAATCGAAAATTGCACGCAAAAATGGGCATTGCCGAAATTTGTAACGGCCGTTAAAAATCGGTGTGTACTTTGGCGCGGATGAAACGAAAACGCGCGTTAGCGAGTGAAGCGCGTATAAAATTGTATTCCCCTTCAAATTCGTAAGTTCAATAATCAGTTATGCGAGTTCGCTTAAGTGCTAAATGTTGTTGTCAACAGTTCGAACGCCGTGACTTACTAGCGAGTTATTCATACATCGTTGCACCGGCTGGATTGTTGCATCGCTGTTGTTATTATTATTGATAACAATAAAGACAAGAAATTCGAGTATTTAATATGTTTGAAGAAACAAAAGCAACGGCCGGCGTTTTGCATTTCAAAATCATTTTATAAATACGATACAAATTTCACATAAATTTACATTTCTTTTCAGTTTGTTTGACATTCTCATTATGATTTGATGTTGAAGTAGGGACGGCAACACAAAATGACATTCCGTTATACCCTTTAAGAGTCTTCATTGTCAGAATAGTCAAATGATTTTGCGGGATCCGTCAGAATTCTAAAGTGCAACTTCACTTCTTCAAACACTTATAGCAAAGGAAGTTTCATTTTCTCTGTATTGTACACTAATATTTACTGTACGAGTGGTGAAAAAAAAGAGAATTTAAAATAGCGATAAAAAAACACGGAAACAAATTTTCGTTGGTGCTGATAATTATTTGTCTGCACAAACTAATGGTCTTGCTGTTGTTAGAAAAGTGCATCTCGTGTTTTTAAAATCGCCGTTTGTCAAATAATGATATTTGCGTAAGAACGTTCGTTATTTATGTACAAATTTTGTTAACCGAGTTTTGTAACGATATCTAATGGTGTTTCTTTGCAAATACATTTAACCGTATATTAAATGTGTTCAAATATACAAGTAGGAACGAATTCACTGACAAATTACAACAAGTTTAGTAAATATTACTACAAAACATAGTAACTCACGAAAAACAAATTTTTTAATTGAAAATATGTTTCTTAGTGTTCTATTTGTTTATTTATTTAAAAACGACCGAATTCTTTTTTAACTTGAACGGTTCACTATTTAAAACACTAAGTTAGTCGCACTTTGTAATCTATCGCAAATATTGTCAATAAGAGTAATACAATAAAAATTAAGTGTACAAAAGTGAATAAAATGGATCAAAATTTGTTTTGATACCAACCGTTTACATTAAAAACGAATTCGGTCGTTTTTAAATTCATCAAAATAATATTATATTATGCTTGAACAATTTTAAATTTATTTTAAAAAATTATAAATAAAGTTATAAATAATATATAACTATATATTATAAATAACATTATTATAAAAAATAAATAAAAAATTAATTAATAACAAACAATAAGAAATGAAATTGAACAAGTTAAAACTAACCTTGGCGCACAAAATGCATTAAAAATCACACCCAAAACGTGCGTTCGTATCGAGACGCACAGCCTCTGATAAAAAGTCTTATTTCTCAAATTTCATTCGAACAAATTTCATCGAGCCGAAAAGTCGCATTTTAAATTCTATTCCCGTGGAGTATTTTAACACATTGCACTATGCAGTCGGCGCTCCGAAACTCGTTGCTTGAATTGAAGTTGTTGAAAAAAAGCAACTTAACAAAGCAAAAGGAGAGAAAAAAGGGGAGAAAAAGAATGACGAAAAACCGATGAACAACTTTAACCGTGTTTGCGTTGCCTTTAATTTATGAACAATCGACATCCTATAATTACATTACGCGCGATATTATCTGCATACGTGAAATTTATACAAACGGGCGAGAGTAATGCCCGTAATAAGTAAACACATTTTTTAACTTAATTTTTGTCATTTATGCTGATGGTACAATAACTTGTAGTACAAAAACCCACAAAACACGTATTTCTCTCTTTCTGGCTGTCGCGCGGGCACGCACATACCCGCGCGCGCATGTGCGTACATGCACATACATACGCGAAATATGCTAAATCTGACGAAAAACATTCTTATGGTGTTTGAGTACTGTAGCCGTTTATGAATAATTTGTACAAACGCCGACAAAACGCACACCCGCATTTGTTTGCCGGCGTCGTGTTGTAAAAACGCGATTCTCCTTATCATCGAATTTTAATTGTGAGAATAAAGCTCATTGGCTTTTTTCAATTTAATAAATATCCTTTCGTTTCGGCTGGTGCGGAGCGACGCAAAGTGGAAGCCAAATCGTTTCCAGGACCCGTCCGCTGCACATTTCGGGTTATACGAAAGCGAAGTTCATTTTTCAAACAAGCCTCTGTATTATTTTCGTTCATTTTGTTTTCTATTATAATATGGAAACTTCGGGAGTTAGAACAAAATTAATTGTAACGGACGGAGAGCCGACGGTTTGGCCATTTGCATAACAGGGACACAGAAGAAATTGAATTGAGTTTTTAATTAATACGTATTTTTTGCGCGCGCGTTTTTCACCGTCGCGTTGGATTTAACGAGATTTATCGAAGAAAGTTGTGCTTTAAAGAAGTGCGCGTTCCGGCGTAACTTTTACTCTTTTTTTTTTTAATCCGTTATCGCGCCACATTGTTCGTAATGAGATTACGCGATTAGAAACAAAGAATTGGTTTAGTAAAAAAATAAAGGAATGTTAACCCGCGCTTCTCGATTACGCGCTCGTATGGATATGATCTAATTTCAAAGAAACGAGGCAGCCAAATATGATCTTGATCCTTGCCTGGCTACACATTTTTACATATTTATAAGTGAGCCTAGGTATCTGATTTTGTTCAAAATGTTCGCTTCGTAGAAAATTTATCTTATAACAAAGAAATGTTGATGTTAATAAACAAGTTTTCGTTCGTTGATTAGCGTCAACGAAATTTCGTGCACTTTTTCGTTTCGTTGTAAACTCTAATACGCGATGTAATTCCGTTAATGAATAATATATTATTAGCAAATTATGCAATTTCTATCACGAATTTTCCATTGCTAAAGCGATGTGATTGACCGTTAAAGTAAATGTTAAATATTTTATCTCTATTGACAATTCGGTCGATGGTTTGAAGATAAAATTTAACAAGATTTACAATTATTTTCACAAACGTTGTTATTTGTAATTATAAGGTTATAAATGATTTAATCAAACATTACTATTTTACGTATAATATACCCTAGTAAACATAGAAATATATTTGCAATATACTGTCGATATATTGCAAATACATTTGCAACATGTTATTGTGTAATTGTAATTATATTCCAAATGTATTATCAATATATTACAAATATGTTTAAAATATATTAACAATATATTTTTAACGGTATAATTTCTGGCAATATATGTATAAAAAAATAAATATATTAGACATTTATGAATGATATTTACTAATGTATTATAAATATATTTACAATCTACAATGAGAAAAATGAATTGCTGAATTAGCAATATTTCTGGCTAATATATTATTTTAATAATTAATTATATGTTTAATAATATTTCTTACCTAGATAATATGTCTAAATTGAACTAGCTAGAAAATTTATTGTTGAATTAAGTATAAAAATATAGTTACTCGGTAAGCAAAAAAAAATTGCTATTAATATTGTTTTGGTGAATTAAAATATTTCTATGCATACATGAGAATAGAATAAGTATAATTGAAGTAACAATATACAATTTACAAAGAAATAATAATATATATATATTATTGAATGCGAGTTTAACCTAAAAATGTATAATTGTCAAAATGCATAATGTTATTTCGTTAAACGTATTTAAATGGCCAAGTATTAATAATTAAACAATAAAAGTATTATATTATTTAAGTAATAGTGAATTATAGTGATATTTTAGACATTAATTCATTCAAAAATAACACTGCATACTGTAACTAAATATGTATAATAATATCATGAATACTGTATTGACGAAATCGGCAATAATTTCTTATTAAAAATGTATATAATAAGTAAAAATACTTATATTACCAAATTGGATACACAATTTTTTTCCGTGATATTTAAAATATATTGTACACTGAGAGAAATCAAACATGAACAATTACTATTTATAATACGATCTTGGCCTTTTAAGCGGCAAACCATAAAATTTGGTCTTTTTAGCAGAAAAATTGACGCTTTTTATATAGAAACTTACTACTTTAACTGAAAATATGACTGCTAAACATAGCAAATTCCACGGTTTTTCGCTTAAAAGTATAAGCTCGTATTATAAGTAGTAAATTTTCATATAAAATTTTTCTCGGTGTACTATGCAAAAATATATTGTAAATATATATTGAATATATATTTACAACATATTTTCAATATACTGTCGATATATTGCAAATATATTTTCATTTTTATCAGAGTAATGTTATCCAAAAATGATAGTCCCGATTAAACATACGTTAAATTTGCATACGCAAATCAACTAAATTTATTTACAAATTTTCGCCATCATTACGGTAAATATTGATTGACAATGTTAACAACAATCAATTTCATTAATTCTCAACCTTCTCGTGGCCAAATACATACCACTAACACGAACTTACCTTTCGTTTGCCCGAAAATTGTGTAAACTTTGTTTATGACAAATTTCACGGTTAGATTTTGGAATACAATGATCAAAGGCTCCGATCAGTGAATAAAATGTCACGTGTATTAATGATTACGACTCACACATTGTATCGCGATTTGGTGAAATTTCTATATAACGGGTGTTTATATCAACGCATAATTTGTAACGCTATTAATCTAAAAAAGTAATAGGAAATTAAGATATTAATCGTGAATACTTAGAACGCTGTACGTCATATACCGAAGGAAAGAATTTGTATTCAATATCAAGCAAAATTAATATGTTATTTGTCCCTGCGGAAAGAAAATAAAAATTCAAATAAGAGAGATGAAAGATCATGCCACACACATGACGATTGTGTTATGAACTATTAAAGAAGAAAGAAAGGAAAAAAAAATAACTAAAATACCTTTTTATTAGTATCTGATTTATTTATCACATTTGACTTTAATTATTTTCTACAATAGTATTAGTTTGAAGAAGATTACACTAAAAAGTTCTTAGCGGCGGATGTTTCTTTTATGTAAGCGCGTCGTGCCACTTAATCGCCTCTCTTTCTAACTGATAGATTTTTAATGCAAGATAAATGACAAACATTTTACAACATTGTATTTAGAAAATTAAAGCCGAGAGAGCGCCTTTTGAAACGAGTTTCGGGCAATTTATTTTTATAAGAATAATTCCAAGTCGGCGTCAAATTTAAACAAAGCACGGGACTCGAGGACCAAACGGGCCCTTCGCAAATTCGCTCGCAAAATGTCGTTACGCGCGCTTTTCACGAAACGACGAGTATAATAACGAATTTGTCGGACAAAAAACGCGCAGTTTTATAACACGTGTAATTCATGGCAGTTGGTCGCGTTCCAGCCGCGCGATCCTTTTTGCGAAGCACGACACATCCCCGGGGACAATGGACGTTAAACGGATTCGAGAACAGAAAACATCATTAGGGTGACCGTAGATCACGTTGAACCGCGCGGCGCAATTCCGGCCAACGCACTCGCGTCTGCAAATCAAATTGCAATCGCGGCAGCTGAAGTGTCCGCGAACGAGCCGAACCAAAATAAAGCGGCGACTTTCGAAAAGCGCCCCCGAGACAGAATTTTAAGCCTCTTTTCAACCTCGAAAATTACGAAAATGGAAATTTCCGCACTTTTCGAGGTTGAAAAAAGGCTCTAATTAAGGCCATTCAAATCTTTAAACCTATCCTTTGAACTTTGAATTAAATATTCTCCCCTTCCTTTTTGCTTAATACCTGTATATTTAATTATATTTAAGAATTATATAAGAATATTTATATAT